>VUJU01002298.1:0-29806 GCA_009835225.1 Aphis craccivora
TAATTTTGAAGTTGAAAAATCATAAAATTTTTTGTGTTAATAACTAAGGATTAAAAATACAACACTAAGTTTTTCATAAGTTTTCCTTCAAGTATCTATAGAGAAAATAGGAAAATTATAGGAAAAATTTTAAGCGCGTTTGAATTTTAAATTTTTATGAAATAGCGTAACGATAACGATTTATCCCAAATGATTTTAAATATATGTTATTATTCAAAAAGTATAAGTCGTAGATACTTGAAAATTTCATCAGTTATTTAGATTAGCATTTTATTTACATAATTTAATTTTCAAAATATTTTGACTTTTTTTAGCTATTTATAGACAACTGAAATTTTTAATTTTTCTGAAAAACTTTTTTTGAAGTGTCGATAAAATTTTTTGTCCCTATCAAAATACTTGACAATTTTATGCAAAGTTCCTCATAAGTTATTCTTATAGTGATTAAAAAGTTATAAGAAATACATAAGCACAATTTTTTTTTTATTAGCATTTGAAGTTCAAATATTGACAAAAATTCGTCAAAACCATGAATATTTGCAAATTATTTTGTAGGTATAATTCATAAACATTTTTGTATAAGTAGCTAAGAGTTGAAAATTTAATACGAGATTTTCCATAAGTTAAGCTTATAATAATCATAAAATAACTTAAATTTTGATGTATTCAGGCTATTAAAACATAAACCACCTTTTTCACCAACCACTGAAAATTATATCCTAGGCTGACAAATCATCTCCGTCCAGAATCGTTTTTCGTATACAATGATAATTATCATTGAATTCAAATTTAACCCTCCTATAACATATAATAGTGATCCACACAGCACCTAATATACAGCAGAGCGGTAACCACTTACCCACTTTTTTAAATTAATATTGTTGTATTTTTGTTGATTTTTAATTGATTACTTTTTACTTTTTACTTATTATTATAATACATTTTATTTTAATTATTATTAACAAAAAATATATATACATTTTTATAGGTATTATAATGTCATATTATTTTATTGCAACAAAGAGTAAACGATCATAAATCAAAAGGTATCATTCGTAATGATCAGAAGGTATACGGCGTATACCGCAGTAACCCTTCACTACAGCACTGCCTAAAAGACTTATACGATTCCTAATATTGTAATAATAGTAATTAAAGAATGGTTTATAATAAATTTGTATATTTTAATGTATCGAAAATCGAAATCTTTCTTTTACTCTTGAAATAATATGCGATTAAAATATTAAATACGTCTGTTGTACATCACTAAATATTCGAAACTAGTGGCAGTATACTGACAATTCAACACAAGATGTCTCTGCTGTTAATAAAACTGCTAACATCAGTATTTTAGAGAGTAACATTTACTGTTTTTGTTATAACTTATAACATTATTTATTATTTCCCATTGATTACAATCGATAATTATATTATAATAATTTTAAAATTGCCTACTAAGAAAGACGCTTAAATTATTATGCATCACTTTTGTTCTCCTAGTACTAAGATAAACGTGAAAACTGTTTTACCGTGTATCATAATATTACCCAATTAATTTGGTTATGTATCTGATATTAAATATCTATATTTTTTTAATTGAATTGAATATTGAAATTTATAAATATATAATATCAACTGTGGATTTTATATCAGGTGATTTATTTGGTTATAACAATTTAAATTCCGATTATTATAATATGACACTTTTTCAAAATTAAATTATGGCATTATAAAAGGTAGGTAGGTACACAGTATTCAATTATCTTTAACGTCAATTGGATTTATCTTTTTCAAAATAGAAGCAATGTATTATCATTTTAAAACAAATAAATATTAATAAGTACAGTAGAATGAGACTAATGGTTATAATCAGGGCTAGAAATTGTATGTAGTAAGAAATTGTAAAATATACATTTTATTTACTAAGATATGCAAAAATATGCATTTTAATTTTTAAAAATACATACATAAATATAATTAAAATTAAAATATTTATTTATTGAAGTACATCAGTGATTAGCTGATTATCTTGATAATATAATAATATAATTGAGATTAAAAATTAAAAATTATTTATTTATTTTTCGCATGCATTAATTGTTATTTTATAGTAATACAAATTCACATTCAATAGTAGAAAATAGGAATACGTGTGTTATTTGCTACAATCGCATATTTTTTTAAAACTTTCAAATATAGTTAATGATCGGTGAACGTAGAATCTGTACTAGGTATATTTAATTATGATTGTATTTATAAAAATAAAATTTATTTTAACCAAAATGATACAAATAAAGTGATAAAGTGATACACATTGATCAGTTTAATTATTATCAGCTTAAATACAATAGGTAAATTCGATCATACTAAACATTGCATTAAGCTCATAATATACAAATACATGAAAAATAAAAAAAAACCATTTTCATCACAATAATATAAAATGTGAACATAACTCACTAAAATTCTATTTGGACGTAAAAAAAAAACATGCTGTTGCATACAAATTATAGCCCTAGTTAAAATTCAGTATGTAATCAATAGCTATATTGCATTAACAATTTAAGGTTATTTAAGTTTTATTTTTAAAAGTGGAGTACTCGAACTTTATTTCATGAAAATTGTTGATGAATTACTTATTGTTAGTTATAGTAAACTTTTTTTTTCTAGTTTTAACAAAAAATATAAAAAATTATTTTGTTTAATCAATCATAGGTTTATAATATTTATGTAAATATTATTGTACTCGAATTTAACTGTATTGAACACTGATATTATATGGAAGTATGTAGGTATTGGTTGTATAATTAAAATGAAACATTTATATTCTTCATATTGAAAACATGAACTGTTGATTTATTTTAATTTTAAAACTCAAACCTATCTAAAATATATTTAACGATTTACAGATTACTGACTCGTCATTTAAGTCGAATTCGTCGAATTTGCTTAAGTTAACAGATCACAGGAAAGTTGTGTACGATGATATTATAATATACTATATTATAGGTACTATTGGCATAGTCAGCAGTCGAATTTTGAATCGCCTAGTAGATACTATCCGATAACAATCTTTTATTTTTTTAAATAACATTGATAATTTAATTTATTATAGATACAATAGCCTATCTCAGGTTAAATAATGATAAACCAATTGTTTCAACTCGTACTCCACTACTCTTGTGGTATTTAATAATATACTACACTTAAGAACAGGTGTTTCTGTACTGTATAATTTTAATATTATTACTATTTCAATAATTTAATAACCCTTGTATAAGTTTCTACATCATATTCGATAGTGTTAGTTTATGAACGCAAGTTATTAAGTTACTAGGACCTGTAAAATAAAACTTAGAAAACTTTATTTTGATCCAACAACCCGGTTCTCAAGACTGGTTCATGTAGTGGGAAAGCTAACAAATTATTCCTTAACTCGATAGGATTAGGTATTTAAGTATAAATATCGATAAGAAGGAACTGTGTACTGTGTTGTAAAAAAATTAATAAATATATTCTATTAACATTTTAGCGATGTAATTGGTGAATAAAGTATTTACGAATTAAATTAAATATCAAACAAGTTATAAATGATCTATTTTAAAGTATAGTACCTATGTTAGGTTAAACAAATGACTAATGAGTAAGATTTTAAGCGAAACACGTTAGTTATTGGTTTTATTGCAGTGATTTTATTTTTAGGCGTACCTATATATTCTTTTTTCTGGCCCAAGTTAAGTTTCTATGAGTTGAACATTTAACATAAGTGACACATGTTACTTTTAGTGATCGTTTGGTTGTGGAGTAGTTAGTAGTTTGTAGAAAATAAATGTAATACTAAATACTAGTAATAATTTATTAATTTTCCTCGTTCATTAATTATTATATTTTATATGAGCAATTATTATTGGGACACAGATTTAAATGCCTTAAAAATTATTAAAAAATATAAATTATAAATCATTTAATTTATAATTCTATTCAATGTTTGTTTGATTTTTATTGAAAAATAAATTTAGATGATTATTTTACAATAATTTTAATAAAGATATAATAACATTCCTAATGTTTTATAGGCTTGAATGATCATGTTCGTTTTATTATTATGAAAAAAACACAAAGATCATATTATACTCACTAAAATACCTAGGTACCTATATTTTATAGACAAAAAATATTTAATAATTTAAAAATTAAGAAGTAACTATTTATCTCTTATAATAGTTTTAACAAACTAGATAAATTTTATAACAGAATAATATTTTTTGTTATACAGCATTTTACGTTGCATAATGTACAAATAATTATTACATATTATAATAGTGTATAAGTGTATAAGTGTATTTACTGAATTAAATGTATGTTACATTTTAACGTTAAACCTTTATTAATGCATTCAAATTCTTACAGGTACCTAATAAATAAATAGGTTTTTTATTCAATTATTAGAATTTTATTAAAGACCTAATAGATATACCTACTCTTAAATTAAATCTGTATTAAATCATATATTTACTATAATATAAATTTATAATTTATTTTAAATTGTGTGAGATGTGCGTGTGGTTTAATGTATAATTCTTTTACAATTCTTTTATTTTTTTTACTACATTCATTTTTTCATTTAATCAAAAAATATAGAAAATTTACAACTTATATACATAACACAATAATCTAATTTATTAATGATAATAATAAATAATAACCACGTAATAAAATATAATAAACAGGAAATTTTAAAATATTATAAATCATTTTTTTGAGAAATGTTAATATTTGATTAAATCAAAATAAAATATATATTTTCAATTTCGATAATAATTTTGACAAAGCCAAAGTTTATAAGAAAATAATTTTTGAGTACTTATTATTACCTAAGTAGGTATTAAAACTTTCTTAAATGGACTTATTACCACAGTTGAATATTGAATAGATCAATAATAGTTAGTATAGCTTCTACTTATACGTATTATGTTCGCATATATGTGCTTGACATAACAATCTCCGTATAATATATATTTTTTCCAAGTTATATTCATACATTAGGATTGACATAATAGATATTGAGTGATGTGCAGGGTGTATTTAAAAAATAAAAATAAAAAAACATATAAATATGGTTGAAACTTTTGGGTTTAGCGAGTTTTTTTTTTTTTTAAACAAGATTATTATTTAAAAACTAGAAATTAAAGGTATTAGTTGTTTTTTTTAATTAAAAAACATAGATTAAAATAGGCTAGAAAAAATATTATTGTAGTAGTCAACTTAAAAAATGTTTAATACGATTTATAAAAATGTATTTACAAATAGCTAGTATTATTACATATTATTATTTATATTATATTATTATTAATATTATATTTATTATTATTAGTATTATTACATCAGAACAATTCATAAAAAAATCATTCAGGTTGTGTCATATTTAAGAAAGTATCTATATTATTTAGCTCACGTTTGTACTATTATCTGATGACTGTCACAATGTTACTATAAAGTCTATTGTGAGTTCTATAAAGTCTACAGAAACATAAACGGTATTGCCGATTTTAATTACTTTCAAAAAGCACAACAACGATCCCTTTCTAATTGTTGGGTCAAGAAAGGTCTTTCAGAAGACAGTCGAAAACGACTTTGACGAAACCGCACATAGTCCTGCTGCAGGGGTGTAGTGCGAATGACGTGACTGGGATTTGATAAGAAATAACACCTAGAGATCGTACCTCCCCTTCAAGTTTTTCCAAATCTCCGGTTCCACGCATTCGGCCGTCCACCCAAAAAGGACTACTGATTGATTACAAATGTACTTTGACCCGACGTTTTCTCGGCAACCAGCGATGTCCTTACACGCTCATCTCCATTTACACCACCCTTTCTAAACTATGGCCCGGATGACCTCTCCCTCTAGTCGAAACAGCACTTGCAGTCCAGTACAATGCAATCCAATATCACAATGGAAGCCGTTTATACGTGCAGAGAGATCTTTCTATAGCTGTCCGCGACATTTTCCGACCATCCATCAAATTGATGTCATTAACTTAATATTGGTCGCCCGTAATCTGGTGCCGCATAATGCGAACTAATTTATCAACCCGTGAATGTCCAGAATTGGGCCTGTCTTGTTTACCTATATAGCAAAACAATTGGAATTGGAAATATTTTTCGTGTAGAGAACAACACACAGAGTAAAGCACTAGATCACACACATACATATAACTATTGATAAGTCTGTGAACACGTTTCGTCGTTCAGAAGTTTTATACTGCGTGTAAACATTTTTATAACCAGCATTTTGCTTATTTTTTTAAAACTCATCAATCGAATAGTTTAAAGTATTTTAACTTTTTTTAATAATTGTTACAATAATATATTATATAGGTATCTATATATATATTAATATATAATTGATAACTTATTTATAAAACACATATTTGTTCAAAGTTCTTAAAATACTTATTCTAGAAATTAATCGAAAAATTAAAATTGCGACTTATTGTAGTGGTTCGATTTTTCAATTGTATTTAATTGACAGTTAATAAGGTTTAACTGGAGGTGAATACAACTACTATATTTTAAGTGTATTACATGCATTTAAAGAAATTTCGTTATTTTATTTCCGCTGAAAATGTCACTTGAACATATTTTACAGTTAACACAGCAGGAGAGCGGTAAATATTCGTTTGTAATTGTACGAATTGTACAAGATTAGTGGCTACCGAAATATTCATTACGAGTAATGACATTTTGCATAATTTCCTCGTTGATTCTAATTTCCACCAATAACCGCCCTAATCCACTGATTTGCGGGGAGTGAGAGATAATTGGATATTACTGTACTATATTTAGGTTAAACAGAAGTGGTGAATAGAAGCAATTCTTAAATTTCCGTCTTATATTAATAATTCAATTCGTTTAAGTTGAGGAAACGTGTTAGTTTAGTTAAATTGGTGAAGGACATACATTTGAGAATATCATAAAATACATATGTGGTCAATGTGTCATTAAATATTTTTTTAAAGTTAAAATAAAATAAAATAAAGTTAAAATTACGTAGGCCGAATATTCAATACACACACACACACACACACACATGTAAATTATACATTTTATATATAAAAACAAAAAAAAAAAATCAGAATTTTGCAATCATAAGCATTATTTTTGAAAAATGTAATACAAATATCATATTCATACATGTTGCAACCTTTTTAAAATACCTACTTATTATATTGATATTTAATTAAATTATAAAATTAAATCAGTAGGATTCTAGAATCTATACTAGTACTGGCATACTAGTAGATGTAAGGAAAGCCAGATGTATGAACCAACAACCAATTGCTTTATTATATATATTTGACTGTCATACACGTACATGCTGCTGTATCTATTCATTATCTATCTATTTACATTTAAGATATTAAATTTAATTTTATAGCTTTGAATGTTAATAATTTGCCGCAATGTACGCGTGTTTAATATTCGTGTAAATTGACACATTCAAAGATACTACCACGAATAAAGTTTTCCATTACGAGGTAATAATAACATTACTAACTAAATGCATCTGAGTAACTGACGACAGTAGACCCCCAGGTGTGACGTTAATTCATAATTCAGACTTTGAGGGTAATGAATGTTGGTTAACTTTGGGATGAAAGTGATACGCGAACGTTTATACGAAAGTCAGTGCAGTCCATTCGTTCAATTTCCACAATTTGTATAAGCCTCTGGAACAGCTTGTACTCGTAGTAGTCCATGTACTTTGAAATACCAAGAAACTTATTTATGTACTTATCTAAATTAATGCAATGTTAATAATATTATTTTAATTTTCCATTCGAGTTTTTGTTACTGTGAAAGGTCTTTAAAAACATATATTTCTAATTAATTTTATCGAATAGTTTTTGGGATGTTACATTAGTTAAAAAAATAGTGGTTTATTGTAAAATTAAGAATAATTAATTGAAAAAAATATAAGAATTAGTTTCTATATATAATACATTATTGAAAATGTATGAATAATATGTCATATGTGTTTTTGTGTCTATTTATTTTTAAAAAGTGTATTCTAGTGAAATTTACCTAAATTTAGAATCAAAAATTATAAATTATTTGTTAGGTTTAATTTTTGTATTTTAGTTTTTTTTTTTAAGTTTTTGATTAGGATTCATTGCATAAATATTCTACCATATTCTCACATAAATGTTACAGAAAGGTTTCCTATAATAAACATAAATATTGGAATTATTTGCTTACTTAATATTGAATTAATGATTAACAGAATTTTATTGTTATACACCTATTTATATTCTATTAAATATATTAATTATAAATCTACATGATGTTGATTTTGAAAAACCACTGATCACATGAAAAATAAATTACGAGTAAGTTTTAATTTTTTAAATTTAATTTTTTTTTTCAAAATTCATCAATATAAAATAAAACCGTATTATTTTAGTAATATAACGTGTAAATTTATAATATGTTTGTAAGATACCTAGTAAATATAATAAATTTCAAATCAATATTTCTAAATAAGTTTACCTATAATATTTTCGAATTGGTATAAATACTAATTTATGTACCTATATAAAGTACGATGTCAGCATGATTTATAAATACTATGGATCTAACTCTCTGCCTTAATTTGTTTAAACAAATTATAAATGCAGTTGTATAAATTTACTTGAATTTGTTAGTTTGAGAAATGTTTTAATCTAAAAAAAATTATAGAATGTATAGAAATATTGTGTATAATATAATATATAGGTACTCTACACAATGTCTTAGATTGAATTCCATTTTAACTTTTAACTATACTTAAACCATACTTTTTTACTTAAATCTTCATCGTTTGTATTAACTGAACCTAAAAGAATACATAAAATAATTAAGTTTGTAACAAAATCCTTTTTAAAATAAATTGAATAAAAATCATACCATTTTTAAAATATTTTGGTGTGCATGTGCATGACTCTACTACGCCTGATGTAGGGGTAACTGAAATGATAAACGATTGTCAATTTGAATGAAGACCAAAAAAAAAAGGATCCAGACAAAGAACAGGACCTTTTGTTGTTTAATTTTACGCGAAGGAAACAACCGCCGAGGGAATAAAATGGTGTGTGTCACTATCAAACGAGGAGATGTTATTCGCAGTGCAATTTCGAAGGGGTATATTACAAGGAATTTTTTTAAAGGACTTTGTGCTAACCATACGACAGAATGAGTGTCACTAAATATGAAAGGAAATAAGTTTTATATTATTTTAAATTAGGTATGTACAAAGCAAAACAATTGAATTATATATAAAAAAAAAAATCGTTAAGAATTTTTGAATATTCACAGTCAGTGTAATATAATACGCATATATACATTGTTTGCTAAAAAAAAAAAAAAAACCGTTGACTTAAATAGATAAATAGAAAAGTTAATCGGTCATAATCAATTTGTATATGATGCTTTAATAATAACTATATGATATTATACTATTATAATTGTAATATTATATAATATTATGAATATTATGGTAATTGCAGATAATATATAGTTAATACTTAATATTACCAGTAGATGAATAAAATTGATTTTTCATACTTATCATTTGGAAACTTAATTAAAATACATAATTTTGTAATCAATTTTTGAATTGTAAAAAAATAAAAATGTTGTATCGAGTGAGCAGTAGTTAAAAAAATGTATACGCGCTGTAAGTATAAGGGTAGATCAATACGAATCGAACGTGATCATGTGTTATTTACGCGTTTCAAATGTACTATTTTGAATATATACGAATGGGTAAAGTTAGTAATGCTGTTGTCAGCTTTTGTGGTTGCAGACTGATTGCACCCCATTATTCAGCTGTATATGTATATTATAAACTTGCATATATATATTATGTGTCCTCATCATCAAAATATTGAGACCTTATTATACGATGGAATTTTTTTTTTTAATCTTTTCGAGGGGTTAGTATCTTTTGGATTTTATCGGAGTAAGTTGAAAAGAAGACATTGCGCGACCCTATATTGAATGCATTTGTACGCGCGGCATTGTCGCTGTCTTGCGTCGTGCGGATAGCTGCTGTGTATAGGAACCCTTCCCGCGCGTCGAGCTCATACGTACGATTTATAACACCGCCGTCACTTTTGATTGCGAAACAAAATTAACTCGTTGGACGTGGCCATATGCCGGCCCAGTAGGGAACGCTGCAAAAAAAAAAAAAAAAAAGAAAAATAATAACAACTCGATATAAATCTAAAAATCTCGTAGAACGGGCCAACAATAGGGTAGATATACTTGGGTATAGCTTGTATATCTAGTATTAATTCCAAGGGAAAGTTCAATTAAGACTAACCCTAAAATATAAGAGGGTAGCAAAAATGCATTTTAGTCGGTCCATAATACAAACCCACATATTATTATACCATGTCTGAGCTAAAGTATTATTTCCAAGCACCACACATTTTTAACAAGTCTATTACTTATCATGCTATGCCGTTCGAGTCTCATGTAGAAATATCTACGAGTATATTGTCATTGTTTTAAAAACACTATAAATAGCATATACCAAATGCAATTGGTAATTAAACATAGGTATAATACTTTTTTTTTATTGAAACGAGATACCTATGTACTAAATAATACACTATAAACCTACACTCAATTTAGTTTTGTTAATTTAATAAATAGGTGTTAAAAGTAATAAAAACATAAACTATTGTAAGAGATTTGATATAATATTATTATGATAAAATTAATACTCAAAATTGGTCAAATTCTATAATTCGATTAAATAAAAAGATAATATACGTATACGTGATACAAAGATTATAAAATACGATCTTATTATATTATTATCTTGAATATTATTAAAATGTTTTCCCGTGAATAAGGGAATCATAAATTATATACCTATACATACATGATTACAAGACATTATATATTTATATTGTTTATTATTATTTGATTATTATAAAAAATAGCTTTGTTGTAAATTATAAGATGATTTTAATTTTGTAAATCACGTAGAGTGAAATGATTCAAATAGCAACACAAATTGTATTTAATATTAAGTATAGTATATAATATACTAAATTAAACTACTACTATTTCAATTATCTTTAAATTTTATTATTTTTACTTGTTAGTTTTTAGCTTTTGAACTATTGTAATTAAAAAAAAATAAATAAAATAATGCTAGCAAAAGAAAATGATTAATAATAGTTTACACTCTTCGTCGATGCTCTAATTCCCGGAAGACCGCCACCCTTCTCAACAAATTATCTCACGTACCGTCGCACTGTCATTACTCATTATGATAAATAAGATTTCTAAGAAGCTCTTCATTATTCTCTTCTCTGTTACTTACAAATTCATAAAATGTAAATAATTCATTCTGATCATACGAGTGACAAAAAATATTATTTAATTTTTTTTATACATTTTATCAGAATATATAAAAACCCAACAAAATCACGAATCATAATATTTATTTTGTGGATTGTTTTATTTTTAACACATTTTAATTGGTTCTACATTATACTATGTAGTTTTGTAAAGATAGTTTTATTTATAAAATGTAAATTTGATTCTTCACAATTTTTTTTTAATTTTACGAAACATTATATTATATTAGTATGCCTAATATTATGTAAATTAAACATTTTATATAATTAATATTTTACGTATTAACTACGTGATAATACGAATTAAAGCAAATAAAAAATAAATAAAAATATGAAATACTTAAGAATTTGTAATTCAACTGTTTTTACTGTTAATAATACAAACAAAATGCGTAATCAAAAGTAGGCGGTACTGAGTTTTACTTTATTGGAATATTTGTAAAGATACTTATATAATATTTTATGTTATATATTATGTTACTAGAAACTTGAATTTTAAAAAGTTGTTGAGACTTTTGTAGAAATTTCCAATAAAGCAATACAAACATAGGTACAATACATAATATAGTCCTATATATTATGTATAATAATGATATTCTACTAAAAGTTGAAACAGTTTACTTTGCAAATACTTTTAGTTAAAAATTATGAGCAATCCAAATAAGTCGGATAAGTTGTACTTTTAGTTACTAAGTATTAATATAACACAGATCATAAACTGATAGTCTTACATTCTTAGTATCTGAATAATTAATATTATATTTCTATATTTTTGTAAAATAACTATAAATTATAACTTATAGGAAATTAAATTATTAATTAAATTATTTTCTTATTTGTATTGCATGTTAAGAGAAGAACCTTTTAAAAACAGTAATTTGTTGGTAACAAACTCTTGTTGTATATTCTCAAATTCTGAATATTATCTTAATCCCTAGATAGTAGACTCTAACTACGTATTTTTACACTCTATAACTCAATGTGACAATATATTTATAAAAAGTAAAACACGATAAACAATTTTGGCTTAACACTAAATACTTCCAAAAATTGTATATGATTTTTATATTTTAATTTCGACTACTCCAGTGTAGGTGATATATCATGTTTATAGCTGAGAACTTTTCGTCGTAACTCGACACTCATTATTAAAAGCTGTTATTTATAACAACTATTAATTTTGGCTTAAATAATAACTCAATGTAAAAACAGTAAAAATAATTTTTTCCTTGTACAGGTCATATTTGTACACACATACCTTTAAATATAATAATATAATGGAGATAACGGAATTATAACAACAGTAGTAGGTATAGACTAAAAACTGGTTAAAAATCATCCTTTGTCAGTACAAAAGGATATGATGCTCAAAAAGGGACAATCCCGTTTTAAACGAAACGCATGATCATTAGTTTCTTTATACTTATAATAGACTTTTAGTAACCAACATTTAATAAATACATATCAAACATCAGTTTATAGCGAATTTATAGTATGTAGCCATGTAGGTTATTATACAGATTATACTCTACAGGTACAAAATGTGTAGTATTGTAAATCGAAATGATATGTGATTTTAGAATGGATAAAATCTATTGGATAATGCTATTAAAATTATAGCGAATAATAAAATTTGTCATTCAATATTTTAGAATATGGACAGAAGATGAAATCTTAGAAAATTTTATTTAAACTATTCAAAGGTAATCGAATTATTTTAAGGGCATTTAGCGTAGGCTTATCTACCACAAGTGCGCGCGTAAGTATTTAATGCAATTTATAGGCGCACCACGTCTGATACGAAATTGAGCGATTGTATTAGTTACAATTACATAATTAAGTTTGGTTATACTGTTATATGTATTTTCTACACAACATTTATATAAAGCTACTAACATTTGATAAGACAATAAAGTATTTTCAAATTGGTTAGCTAATCGGTTATAGTATAAATGTGTTCAGCTATTGAATGTAAGATAATATGTTTGATATAATTTAACACAGTAAATCCTATGCTGGGTATTTATTTAATGTTTTCATATAAGTCCTAGGAATGACGAATGAATACAGGACATAATATTGATGGTCTAATAAAATTGATTAAAGGGTCATATTATTCAAAACCTTAAATGTGCATAAACCAATTAAAATGAAATGGTTTTATTCTTGCAAATTTTGCTTACCTACCTTATTATTTTATTAAAGACACGCATACTCCTTACAAAGCCTGCTATAAATACCTAATATAATTATTATAATTATTATATTATATTATATTTGAATATTTGATTGTAGAAGGTATATTGCATAGTATACCATAGTTAAATTCGTGTTTCAAATAATTAGCTGCTGTTACAATAAATAAATAAATAAACCTGAAAAATCTAGAAAATCTATATCACTGTAATTCGAAAGTCTCAAAATTCAGTTATATTGCATGAAGGCTACTTGATCGGCTACGACTTGTGAATAACATTATCGTAGTTATAGAAAGTAGAATAACTTCACATTAACATCAGTACATAGTAACCTCCACTAAAAATGTATTGTTATTTTTGAAGCTTTGAGAATTATCACAAAAAAAGACAGCAAAGTTGATATTTGCTTGAGATCAACGATATCATAAATAGTTGATAACGTCAAGGAGCGTAACAGCAGCATAATTAAAAACATTTTGGGAATGTCACGTACACAAACCTTTACAATATTTTATTACAATGCAAAAAGTTATTGAGTAATTTAATAGACACAAATCTGATGTATTGATAATTACTACAACACTTTACTTCCGTAGTAGCGGTACAAACAGGGTAGTGTTTGGGGTGCCATTATATTCTCTCAGGTTTAATTTAAGAGTACATAAACACATATACATGTATAAATATTTTTTAGTTTTATAGATATTCAACGTTTTAAAGAAAACAATTGAATGCCGAATCGCACCCTAGATGGTTAGTGCAAACCAATACTCTGGCAGTTGTCGCGTTTCCGTTTCAACAGTCGTAAAACAAAAAGTACAATCGACGGTGTTCGTCGACCACGTACGTGAATACACACGAGAAGGGGAGTGTAGGCACCACCGGAAGGTTGCATTAAAACCTCGATATAAGGTACCTACTGCCATATTATTATTATGCTAAGAACAAAACACATTACGTATAGTGCATGGGTGGTATTACAACACGTGATGTACGCTGCTAGAAACGGTGTTTTGTCGCGACCTAGAAATTATTTAAAATAAATATTATACTCGAAAAACAATTATTATTCAATCATTAATAGTTATCCTGAACTCGACGCGCCATATAGGACAACAACTCATGCCGAGGCTAAGTCCGAGAACTATTTGGCGAATTTTAGTATGCTTACATCATTAATACATATGACGTAGTTATGACGACAAAATTGTACTTCGACGTGCGTATACGGTGTTTCACACCACCTTAACTAGATAATAACAACGACAGGCGACAGCGTTTTCAAAATTCGAATTTTATTCTCGTTTCACCCGAGCGCTTGTGTTTGTGTATGTGTCGCGGGTGGACTGAGGGGATGGAGGGTTGTAAACACACAAGGCATGCGGCAACTGTCGACAGCGTCGGCGAGGGTGGTGCGTTTCGGGCGGCACGCACCACGTGGACACCGGACCGAACCGGCGGCGGTGGCGGCAGCGGGATCCCATCCCTCCGCCGTCGTCGCATCAGCCTACGACGGCAGTCGCCGACACCGATGCCGACGACGCACTCGGTTGCCGTCGACAGCCATATTACGCACACATCGCCAACGCCGCCGAAGTCGAGTCTCGCCGGCCGACACTCTGGTACGGACTCCGGAGAGCATCGTCTTTGCCTCCGCTGCCGACGAGGGACCTCCACCGGAAGACGCCGTTTTTAGCCATGGTCCGGCCACCGGTGACCACTAAGCTGCTGCTGGGCCTTTACTCCTTGTTCTACTCGTGCACGATCGCTCTAGACGGTAAGTAATCGATCTATATTTTTTTCGATTTTTTTTTTTTTTATTTAATATTTTCATCCTATTTAACGCATTTTAGTTCGAAATTAATTATTATATCGGAGTTCTAGTAGTCGTAATTTTACCACAAACCTATCCCTTTTTCAACAAGTTTTTCCATACGATTTTACGATTTACTCCGGCATATGTAATACCTTCTACAACGTTTACGCTGCAATATGATCGCAAAATTATATAACATTTTCATACGGGTTAACTTTTATCTAAATGCATGCGTAGTCAGTGGTTTAGGTGAAAAATAAATATTATTGTGTGTGCATATATTATATATATACGGATGCACAAGAGTTTTTAAATCTTTGCGCGAGACAAATTATTAAAAATGTAAAACACATTGACGTGCCTTTGAACCGTATAAGAACGAATATGTGTACACAAAGGTTTAATAATACTGCGCCGTATTGAAGTGCATCTAGAGAATAAAATAGGTACATGTTTCTTTTTTCCTTTATTTTTCCTTCTTTTTTAAGCCAGAAGATTTCATAAACGCTACACAATTTTAAGCGAATATGGTGAAAAGTTTTTGCCAAGGATAAAGATGAAAACTCGCGATCGTTCGCGTCGAATAATAAACAGTTTTTTTCCAGATAGGGGTGACGCGACTGAGAATGATCTCTAGGGATAATTTCAAAGGGACCGTAGAGATATTTATTATTTAGCCATTTCGTTGTTTTAAGTCGTAAATCTAAATCAGAAAGCTAACACATTATTCAAAGCTAATTTAGGTTAAGAAAAATATTTCTGCGAACTTATGTGACATTTGTTGAGTCATATAAATGCGTAGGTAAAAATATATAATATAGTATGTATTTTGCATCTTTTATTGAACATTTTTCTCGCTTTTATTTTTATAAAATATATAGTGGTTAAAAATCACATTTTTAATTTATATGTCAATATTTTAATTTATTAACGATTAATCGAAAAAATGATAGAATATTGTATATTTGGCACATAACGCCCAAAGTATAAATAATTATAAAATATTAATAATAATATAGCAGAACATCATCGTTATACAATAATCGTTATACGAAAATGAAATACATTTGACATAAGATTCCTTCGAAAACATACATAATAATAGTCTTTAAATTGTAGTACGATATAATTTCCTTAAGATCTTGACATCAACTTGAAATGAACTTTTTAGACAGGCAATTTGTTTACTGGTGTAGAATAATGATCAAATGCGGATTCAACGAGAATAATAATATACATTTAAATACGCATTTTGTAATATTATTGTCTACGGATATAAGATATTGCATTGTTGAAATACTTATAAGTACAATAAATAAATATATAATAAAAGTATATTTTACAAAAAATCTTAAATCATTTTGTTTTTACATGATATCATTTTTATTAATAAATTAAGAAAGACTTAATTAAAAAAAAAAAAAATTAAATAAGAATATTTAATAAGGGTTAATCAATTTTTTTGACAGGTTATTTGGTAGGGATTTGTGAAAAAGTATATTTTTTTCACGACCAATAAGTGTTAAATTTTGATAACGTCAATCATCGAAAGTCTTTTTTTATTAAGTAACTTAAAATAAATTTATAGGTACTTAGTTTCTAGAACAAGTAATCGGTTACTTGGAGAAATTATTTTACGACATCGTTCACAGTTTTTAAAAATACGAAGGAGTTTAAAATCAAATCTCAAAATTATTAATAAATTGTTAATTTTTAGTGCATGTTTAAATTTTTAAAGTTTACCTTTAGGTATACTCACTGACTACCGTTACTATACCTATGGCTTTAACACTAAGTAAAAACTAAAATGTACTTTTAATTAAATAATATTTACAACTCAAAATAAAATATAATAATTAAATCGATATGCTTTTTAACTATACATCGAAAGAAAATTTTAATTTCATTTCCAGTAAAATGTTTAGTTTAAATGTTTACCTGTCATCTCGGTAAGATAATCCTTTTTGAAAATGAAATAAAAAAATACTCCGCAGACGTTGAATAAAAGCAAGAATGAAGAAAGAAAATAACGGAAATGGGATGTCTAGGTGAATTTATTCACTGAGTGACATGCATTGTATGGTTGGGCGATAAGTATGAGTAATACTTGCTACAAGACGGAAAAAGATAAACTTTAAATATTGGAAATAAGTTAAATAAGTCGATACTATTGTGTATGTCTAGAAGTGTAGAACCGGTGATAAACACGTGTGTTCTATTCATTATGAAACGGCGATTGATAAAATTGGTAAGATTGTTTTGCGATCACTATATAATATACCTATAATTAGTTAGTTAAAGTATTTTTTATTGTAAATTATTTTTTATCTTATTTTACATAAGACACTTTAATCAAACTATAATATAATACGTTACTTGCAAGTTGCAATATAAATTGTTTATTTATAAAAAATATATTATTTTTTAATTTAAATATTAAACTATTTGATACATGAGCAGGTAGTTTTAAAATATACTTAAATACGTTTTTTCAAATACTCTTCGTATTCTATTTAATACAGTTTTAAATAAATATTAAATACTGTTTGGTAGGTGAAGAATTCTATAAATAAATTTATTATAGTAATTATGATATAATATCATAAACGTATTATGCAGGTTATAAATACTTTATAGGTGGGATTAGTATATGTAGATGTATTGTATATTTGTAAAAACGTATATAATATAAAATAACTTCAATACTTCTATTTTGGTCTAAAGCTTTCCGAGTAGTATTAGTTTTATCATTTGGGATTCATCATAATTGGATATCACAGGGTGTTCGATTTTAATTAAGACGAGTGCGCGCTGCGTAGGATGCGTGTGCAAACAGTATTGGATAACAACCGATAAACATTCGGTCGAAAACTCGAAAGTGGTTGATCAAACTTCAAAGTAAGTAAGTATTGCCTTCATTACTACTATCGTTGTTAATATAAGTCAGTTAAAACGGCTAATTAAGTGTCTTTCTGGATAAAGAGATAATTTTTGGTGCTTAAATGTCTGCGATATCTGACTCCTACGCCCGCGAAATTTTTACATCAAAAAACTTCTCCTTTTATCCCCACAAGTCGGGCAGATGGGGTGGAATTACTTATTTATTATTTTCCGACGAAACGAAACAATCCATTATCGGTATTCCCGCATATCCGATGACGGAAACGATGAGGTATAGATACGACGAAAGTTCACCACTGAAAGAAAGCGATTATGTTGATATTTATATAAAAAAAAAAAAGAAAAATACATAAAAAATATATTTAAATATAATATATGGAAATGGAAATGGAATTTAAATCCACGGGAGGTGCAAACTCAGAGCATGAACGACAGACGAGAGTTGGTGGTGGTAGTGGTGGTTATGGCTTGAGTTCTAGATTAAAGAAATATTAATTTGTATTTCTCTCTTTTACACGCGTACTATATTTACAAAAAGGATAGTGCATTATGTTTTCACACATAAACTCGTTTTGTTTTTCACATTGTTTATTTTGTACATATTATATAGGATTCTACTTTGAATACATCGGTTCGATTCTATACCAGGATACACGTGTAGATTTGAAAATTTAAAGGTATTTCAATGCAGCCCCTGCTAGGCCTATTTTTCCGCTGTCTATGAAGCGAGTCGATTTATTATTAGACAATCCTTCTCACCCTACCTCTTGATATTTTGAGTCCTTAAGCCATCAACTTATGCAAGCACCAGCATTTTTCTCCCGCTTCTAAGATAAATGTACCTTATACGTGGTTTGGTTTTCTAAATAATATTGCTGGAAAATATTATTTGCACACATTATTATAATACGTATCGATACGACGTAATAAACACATATTATACAGGTGCAATTTAAATTTTTTAAGAACTTATTAACGGCACAAATTTATACTTTTAACTGATAAGTGAGTGCTTTAATGGTCAGGAAAATTAGTTATGCATTAATTTTATTACTTTTAGAGAGGCCCTTAGTTCAGTATCCTTTTAAATACCCATTTAGAGTATTTTATGTAGTTAATATTATGCCTATATAGTTAAAGGATGTGTATTGGTATATGGTATAACTGAATGAATAATTTGTGAAATTCGATTATAAGTTAGAGTTAGATATATATAGGATGAGAGTTTAGAAATTGCGTAATGAGGCGGTACATTTAATATTTTGCCAGTGTAGTAGTACATATTATTCATTAGCATACATTTCACATACCTTGTACTCGGTTAATATTGTTATAAATTATCAATGCTACTATAATTAATTATGAACAGCGGCGCAATTAAGGGGTAGGGGTAACTAGATCGAATGCCATATAGGCTCTAAGTTTTGGAAATGAGAAAAATTAATATCTACCTAGTGATCAAAACTAGCTATAAGTGGTGATTATGTAAATATTTGTTTGATTTGATAATTTATTGATTTTTGTGTATCTTGTAATTGATTAGGTCACTTCATTGATGTCTGTATTAAATTTGAATTTAATAATAAATCATTATATACTTATGAAAAAGTAAATAGGGTTGAACTAATTTCAGACAAAATTGACGTAATATAAAATATTTATTGTACCTACTAATAAAAAATGTTAATATACATTATATATACTAATATATTATTTCGTATAATATTGTTATTAACTTTTAACTTAAAAATTACACCATAATAATTATGTATAGTATAATGATATTATAATGATATAAATAAACTTGTTATACAATAAATAATTTAAATTAAATATTTTGAAAATGTTAATGCTCATAGAAAATAAATAATATACGTTAATGTAACTTTAAATTATGAGTAGTTAAGTACTTTAAATTTTCACGATTATTTTTTTATATTTTTTTGAATTGCAACAAAATTACTAAAAATGTCAAGTACCTATCTACCTATAAAAAAATACTAACAGTATCATTTAATTACTGTACGAAGAACTTCGGAATTTTGCTTTTAATAAATCGTGCAAATAGTAGCTTTAGTGTAAATATTAGACATATTTAAAATGTATCATTATTTATTTTCTACAAAATATATTACTTAACTGTGTATGTATTAAATACTGAACAGTTATAGACAGAACTATAATACCATTTTAACAAAGATGTGGGAACTATATCCAGGACGAATATAATGCCTAAATATGCAGTAATATACAAAACAAATTTCGTCAGTAACTTCAAACCATTATGATTCCTAAAGATTTCTGAAAAAAAAAAAAACTAAAAATGTGAAAAGGAAAAATATATGCAATTGCATAGAAATCCGCTCTCTAGTTATATAGTTATACAATAGTTGTACAATATACATATTGTTACACATTATAAAGAATAAATTGACTATATAATATACGATAGGACATAGGTACACGCAGTCTGCAGAAATGTCGTCACGTTTAACTGTTTAAGTCAGTAAAAAAAAGCTTTTACGATAATTGTTTTCCAAGTTAAGACAACTTAATGATTTTTCTTGCCTACGAAATACGGGCGCAATTATCGCCGACCAATTAATAATGACAAAAACGATGAATAATGAAATATTTACAATACACAAAACACGACGTTATCGACGCATTTACTTTAGAGGCCACGTTTTTACAGTAATTCTAGTAAACAATTTTTAATTTCGAAATAATACTTATTATCAAAACTTTGAAAAATATTAAGCTAAATGCGGTAGGTATATTATGTAGTGGCAAAAAAGGAAAAGAATACTTAAATACGATTCGACGATCAGTTATATACATCCACTTGACGACCGTTTGCCGCCGAGTATAATATACCTATGGAAATGAAAAAACTTAATCTTACATGTTATATGAAACGAACGACAAGACGTGACATAATTTGAAAAATGTTTTTATCCGGATATTATTAATATCAGTTACCGTATAATTACGTATCATAGAATATATAATATTCCTACATAATATGCTGATGTACTAGATATATAATACACGCTGTGATGGTTAAGTATAAAAGGTTGTGGGAATGATATATTTTATTATATTTCTTCAATAAATTCGAATTCACTAAAATTCGTTATTATTTTTTTATTAATTATTACTACGAATATTGTACTGCAATAAAATATATGATGATATTTGTCATAATATATTATCGTATTTTAAAATTATTATTTAGTAGACTTATAATTATTGTATTAACAGCGGTAAACATAATATGCCACAACTCGAATTGTACGTATAATCGCTTTAGTAACTACTCGTGTGATATTAAAATATATAAAACGATGCACAAACATATAGGAATAGAGATTGTATATAATATGTATAATATTATCTCAAAATGATTTTTCCGATTGCCTATACACTTGAAAAATACAATGTCGTCCCTACTCACGTATAATACCTAATAATATATTCTCTACGGTAATTACCGATGTATATATATTAAGGTTAATATTTTTTATTTACAATAAACGAAAATACGCGCGAGAACACTTACTATATTTGAGTAGGTATATTGTGCTTAATATCAGAAAAAAATTAAACAAATCATAAACAACTCCATAAAAATCGAACACGACGTAACGTGTTGTTGTCATCAAAACGACATAATATTAATATCGTGTTAAACGTGCGCGTGTGTGTCTGTTTAGCGGTCGTGGACAGCGTTACGATAACGGACCAGAGGGTGCCGGGCGCGGTGCTGAACGGTACCGAGTACGTGGTGTTGGACTGCGTGTACAAGGTGAAACCGGAAGAGGCCCAGGGGCTGGTGATCACGTGGTACTTCAACAACAGCCCCAGCCCCGCTTACCAGTGGATACAGGGCCAACCGCCCCGAGCCATCGGTCCGCTGAAAAATCACATCCGGTTGGGCTACGCCGCGCCCACCGACGACGAGCTGGCCACATACCGCGCGCTGTACATCATCAGGCCGACCACCGGGCTGACCGGAAACTACAAGTGCGTCGTGTCCACGTACAACGACGAGGACTTTATGATCAAGAAGATGATCGTTTACGGTAAGCCAAAGGGTTTTTAACGCCATATTGTCATGTATTTTAGTATTTTAGCGGGCTATTCGGCTATACGCGCCCACCAGTGCGATGGGGGGGGAGGTCAAAAACGATTTGTACCTATATTGTTTATGCAGTCGAATTTCTCGATTCTGCGAGATCGTCAACGCATTCGGTCGACGTGTGACCGATTTACGTCGCGAGATTTATTATAATATAATAAATTATTATTATATATTATTAATCTTGACCATATACCATTATTATTATAGACCGTCGAAAGTAGTTCGCTTGTAAACGTCGAAAATACACAACATTTTTCTCGGTCCACTTATTTTCTTTCGAATATTTTCCTTTCCTTTTCCCTAACCTATTGAACTCGTGTTGCTAGCTTTATAATCAATTTTATTATTACTCTAATACACAACTCTTTATTCAAAAATGCTCGACATTGGCTTCGTAATTTTTCACCAAGTGTACTTTCCATCTGCGTACCTTATATTTACGGTTGGAATTAAAAAAAAAAAATCATTCACTCTACTATTGTGTTCAAAAATCACTTCTTTTCAAACCATTACAATGCGTTTAGCTACTCAGCATTACAAAGATCTATTAGTTCCATTCATTTATTACATTCAATATTATGTATTATAATAACATGTAAAACATTATCGCTTATAAACAAAATTACACTAATATCTTTCTTTTTTAATATAAGAATCACAATATTTCATTAATACGATACCTATACTTTTTTTTATAGCTATATGTAAAAGTACATACCTATTAAATTACCTAAGTCAATCTTCAATCATAATATTATTATTACAAATTTATTTTAACACATTAATTAGATATTCACATTTATTAATTATTCTCTCGGTAATTCTCGGTAGTCTTATGATAAAGTCAATTTTTTTTTAAACAATCTCAAGTGCGTCAATTTAAAATTTAAAACATTAAAATAATGTTATTTTAAATAGGTACCTGTATTAAAAGTCAATCAAATATCAATATATTCGTTCTAAATTTATCGAAATGTTCAAATACTGAGCTATTAGTAATCGGCTCATTCCTATCTATAGTAAAATATTTATTAAATTTTATTATTTTTCGATTTAATAATATAATTTTCAATAAATTCCCTCTAAAATTTGTATGACTGATATATATTACCGAAATTGTTATGTCAATTTATAGATCAGAGGTTTTTAAACTTTTTTTAAAAAACCAACTAAATCATTTGACACTCCCTTTTTTTACAGATTTAGGAATTCAAATAAATAGATGAAACCATATTTCAGTATTCATATACATCAGTAATCGCCAGTGTTATGGAACATTGAGATTTTTGCAGTGATTAAAAAAATAACTAATTTAAGATTAGATAACTTTATGCACTTTATGCATTCGATTCAACTCACTGCGTTAGAAAGTGTTATGGTTTAAAATCAACTAGCTAAGTTAAAAAGTTAGTTTAAGAGTAACTTTTAAACTAATCTTTAATTTTCTAACTAGTTAGTTTCCAGCCTTGAGGTATTTGAAACTATTTTAGGTTTGTGAATAATTCCACGATATTCGTAGAATTGAACACTAGACGACATGTATCAATAATATTAGATGTTAAACTTATAAAATTAATTATTCACAATTTCGTCTTACTGTTAATCTTGCGTTTTGAACTCTTCCATCAAATATTGGCGGAAATAGGTATATAAACGTCCGTGCATAACAACTCGTATAGGCTCTAAAAAAAGTAAATTAGTAGTGACAAAATGTAATGTATCCCAAATGGTAATATAAATATGAACTACAACCACTATAAATAACATAATTATTTTATTTGATAAGTATAGTTCTTCACTTATAATTACTAGATGGAACTTATTTCAATAAATAAGTTTGAATAGTTAGATTTATTATTCACACATTAGTTACTTAGGTACATAAATATGTGAATAAACAGGCAAAAAACTGAAAAAACAATATACAAAATAAAATATTGTGAATTGTATTAGATACATTAAAAAAATTTAAAAAATGTAGAAAATTAATAGATCATTAAATAGAATAAAACAAAATAGGTATATATAACATTTTTAGTATTAACTTAATAAATAATAGTATACATTAATTTATAAATACTATGTACATAATATTATTTTATTTCTTAGCATAATTATTCAGAAAATATAAAATACATAAATTAAATAAATACGTTGAACTATTTGTGAATTTTTTTTCTCGTCTTTAAATGTGTAGCCATATATAGTTTTGTCAATATTAATTTTTGATGTTTTTTTCTCTTTCGATATTGAGAATTGCAATATTTTGAGTCTTTCTTGTGAAATTGTGTTTTTCAGATAATTTTTTATGAGCTTAAG
The DNA here is from genome assembly GCA_009835225.1 of Aphis craccivora. NCBI lineage: Eukaryota > Metazoa > Arthropoda > Insecta > Hemiptera > Aphididae > Aphis > Aphis craccivora. The sequence continues at coordinate 24,793 of VUJU01002298.1, forward strand.
TTTAGAAAAAGTACGTTCGGCAAAAGCGACTGTTACTGAAATAGTCAGAAAAATTAAGCATAATGTACAAAACGTCAAGAAAAGATGATGCCAAGTCATGATTGATTAAATAAACTGTTAGGTCTTTAGTATTATGTAACACAGCTGATGTAGTGTTAATATGAAGAACATTTTTAAACATTTAAGTTGATCGGTATTATCTAAGTTTAACTCAATATATTTTATATGTAAATCATAAGACGTTTTAATTATAATTTTTTCATCTATTGTAATAAGATTTATTGGTTTTAAAAACAAAACTCATCATTTACTGTATACTTATGAGAATTTTTTAAGCTAAAACAATACAGTGTCTAACGTTATATACAAAATGTTAATTTTAAAATATTCCTCAGTTATCGAAAGTGTTCGGTCAGTATCAACTAATTTTTTGTGCCGAACTATAAATACTTCACGTTTATAGTTAAATTTGAAAGGTATTTTCCATTTAATACAAAGTTTCTTAGTATCTTCTACTATATTATTATAATTAACTCATAAATTAGTTAAATATTTTATGATACGTTCAAGTTGAACAATAGCATTTTTATGTTTAGATTCATTGACTGGAGAGTATTATTAGAATTAATTATAGTAGTATTTGTTCCTAAATACTTAAAATTAATACAAACTCAGCTGATCCAAGTCTTTTTTAATGGCACAGCTTATATTTTTTTCATCAGATTTATGAAGTATAAGTTGAGTATACCTAAATAAGCGTTTTAATTATATCACGATACCGTTCTTTAGTGCAAATATAGTCATGGCGTGCCTCTCATCATGTTAGACAGATTCTCTTTAGTGTTTTTTCCTTGTATTTTTTATCTAACTTCTTTCTCTAAAGCCAGTTAAGCCCATATTGGTGTATTTACACTGAAAAAGTTGTATACATCTTGAACTATATTAAAAAAAGCTTAAACTTTACTAGAGATTTTTGCTGCATCCAAGATTACTAAATTAAATTATGAGCACAACAATGTGTATAAACAGCGTTGTGAAAATTAGATCGAATTAAAGTTTGAACACCTGTGTACTGTCCACTTATAATTGTTGCACCATCATATTTTTGCGCAAAACACTTTACTGATATTAAAATCGAATTTCTGAATTTCATTAATGTTTGACGTACCCTAGGAATTTGCATAATCAACAGCATTATGATTATCAAGTGCAAAAAAAAAACTCTAAAATAATTCTCTGACTGCATTACTATATAGGTAGTATATAATAATACATAACAAATACAATAAATACCTATTTGTATACTTACTATCATATTATGGTTCCAACTTGCAATTCGCTCGACTTCGACCTACTACTACAGTACCTATACAAAACGTCTATACAACATTTATAGAATATTAATATGATAAAATATTATTGGCAATTTCAGATCTGAGATAGTAGAAAAATTCAATTTTTCTACATGAGCTTGAGCCCCGATGATTATATTTAATTTACATTATTATTAATCTATATTAAGTAATAGGTACTATTAATATTAGGTATATACCTACCAATAATAATAATTGATCATTGTTCCGTATTTCGTGGAAATTTATTTTCAAATAGCAAAATAATATTCTCTTTATAATTATTATTCTATTGTGTAATTTGTAATCTAATACAAAATATAGAGTATTGTTGATTGAGCTAAGGTCCTCATCAGTTGTGGGGTAGTGGCGGTTGCCCACCTAGATCATCTGGTATTTACGCCACTGCTACTACCAAATTTGAATATTGAAATAACAACACAACTTAATTAACTGATTAGTTCTTTTAATAAACTTATTAATAAAATAAAATTTCCTATACAACAATAAAAAAAATAACATAATATTATAGGCATAAACGAAAATGTTCGTTTTAATCATTTTTGGGAAAAGGTTGTTAGTAGGTTTTTTTTTTATTATTACCTATAATCTATAGCCTATACAAATGTATACGCTTTCAAACGTCTTATTTCAATAAAATTCGTTTCAACAAATTTTCAGAGATAATGAATATTATGTTAGTATTATATAATATTCACCCATTTAGAGTATCAAATTCTATTGACATTGCTTTCGCGTAAATAATATAATATATTATTTAAATTTAATTTTAAATAAATACTATTGCACGCTAAATGGTTATATAGCTACCGTACCATGAATAATTTACTCTTTTAATTCATATCGAAAATCGACGAAAACAATAAGACATGAATGCAACATTGCTCTTTCTGAGTATCTCTATACTTAATAATATAAGACTGCCTCTTTATTTCCAAGATCTGATATACTTTACAAACGTAACACACTTAATATTTTACAAACGCATAAAGACAGTTTTATTTTTCAGTCGGTAGTGCATTCACTCGTTCAACTGTATATTTTAAAACTATATAATACAATATTAGTTTATCACTATTGATTAATCGTTTATCTGTCTGTTAAACTGATATTATCATAATTTAAAGAATAAACTTGTATATTCGACTCACTCGTGTATTTTGTACGTATCCCGTAATGCGATAATCATAGTGTAGTACTGTTGACGATTTAAATACATTTATGTTTATATCATGATTTGGATGTGAAAGACGTCATTATTGTCTGAGTTGAATACACGGATCTATCGGATGATATTCACGGGAATATTATAAAACACTTACATTTAGTAAATATGTGGCACCTTTGTAGAACAGACATATAATTTGAGATTTGCGTTATTAAAACTTGAAATAAAAAGAATTTGTGAAAATAACATCCGCAAAAAAAATTATATTTACCTATACATCAAATATTCTAATTGATTGTACAGTATACGATGTCAAAAGAATTACAAATTTACTCGACCGACCAGTGTTATCTGCAGTGTCGCGTTCTGCTATAAAATCGCATTAGATTTTAAAGTGAAGCAAAGAATGTTTAAGATTTTACAACTAAAGGTACGTGTTTTTTATTTGATCGTAAACAGTGCTGTAAAAGTTTTATGGGTATAAAATTTGATACAAATAATCGTATTGAAACTTTTAAGAATTTTGCAATCATGCCTAAAACGGTGACATTTTTAGTGAAACTGTACAGTATATATATATATATATAATGCATTTAGGTCTTATTAAAATTATTTTGACGAGATTTCTCTAACAAACGAACTGCTGCATTTGATAGACGTGCCCGACACAAATTACCTAGGTATCTACTCTGAAACCCGCTGCGATGTGATTTCGCGTGCAACTACGTTAAAAAAAAAATAGACGTTTTTTCCATCCCGAACATCAGTGATAAATTGACAGTATATAAACGCACTGCTAGACACAATATATACACATGCTCCAGAATTCGAGCACCGATTAAATGTCGAAGTCCGAATAAAACGTGTATTATATTTATAGGTACGTGTATAGGTATACGACACGTAGGTGTCGTATCGGAAGCTCAGGAATTCTCAATGTTGACGGGAAATCTTACGATTTCGATTAGACTTGCTTGTATACCGCATTACCACTGCGCCGTGTGTACACACATATATGCATCGTGTGTGCTATAGTGTGTACGGGTCATTCGATCGGAATTTCTTGTTATTTCAGCCGTATATGAGTAAGAGTCGCGGGCGCGGTGAAACATGACGTATAATACACATGCACATTGCACACTGCCGAGTGTCGACGACGACAACGGCGACGGTTGGATTTGTTTTGGGGGGAAAAGACGGCTGTGTAGCCGTCGCTACTGCTGCATGCTGCTGCAACCGCTGCCGCTGCTGCTGCTGCCGCATGGCAGAGTGTTGTTTTCGATTACAAGCTAAAACGTTCGGTCGCTTTCCTCCCGAATTTTTGATTGATGGTCTTTTTTGACGTGTGAATCATTCACACTCGCGCTCGTTGTACACACGATACATAGTCATAAATTGTTATATAGGCTTATGTACCTACCTACGTAAAACGCGGGGGGTGACAATTTTTTTTAAGCCGCGTCGGACGTAGATGGATAAGCGACGACGGGATACCGCCCCGTGTATGTGCGGCGGGTGTGGTGCAGTGGATACTCGCAAGATAGATTATGTAAAAAATGAAATAAAATAATAATAATAATAATGATAAAAGTAAGAATAAACGCGGACCCGTGAAATACCCTGTGGTATACAGCCGCATATACGATACGCGTGAACGGTCATGTTATCGCGACAGTCCGTCGCGGGTGACGCGTGTGTAGGATTTCTGGGTGGCGGGGAGGAGGGCGAGTCTCTGGCCCTCGCGATCCGCCAAAGTCGAGGCCAGTAGTTGTAGTAGGTAATGCATTTTTTATTAACGTATTCGATCAAACGGCGAACGTCTGTTATTGTGTTGAAGGGGGAATTAAAACGAAATTTATTATAATATTACAAAACAACGCCTGTTCGTTTTTAGGTTTTATATTATATAACATGTTATTTATTCTATTCTTTACTAGGTATGAATAATATTTTTTTTACATAATATGTGGTAGGAACAATTTATTATTATTATTATTATTAAGATTTTTTGACAGGGTCATAGGATATTGTATAATGTACCTATATAAATATAACATGAAATATTTGAGCACAATAATATGAGTTATAGTTATTTTAGAATAATTTAGATGATAATGGTCTATTTCTTATTATTCTTGTAAATAGGGCTATATTATAAATATTATTAGATAAATACATAAAATAGTGCGGGAATTTTGTGACGTTTTTTTATTTGCTCAAATGATATTATGCAAATCAAATACGTTTTTCCAATGGTTTGGTCTAATATTGACGGTCCTCCAATAGCATCATATTTTAATTTTTTAATAGGGATGCGAACATTTAAGTAGACTAATTTTTATTTCATCATCATGCCATTTTATTCTTCGTTATAAAAAATACAAGTATTTATTTGTGTAAAAGTTCAAAAGTTGTTAATTTAATATTTTGGTAAATTAAAAAAAATTCAAAAGTCGGATATTGAAAATATCTT
>VUJU01002299.1:0-39266 GCA_009835225.1 Aphis craccivora
ATTTCAAGTATTTACAGTGATTAGTTTTTGAATTACAACCATAAAAAAAATTCGATGTGGTCGAAAACTGGTTTTGCGTAAAAATTCCCGTTTTTCCGTCATTTTTTTTTTGTTTTTCTCGATTTTTTTGAAAACTGTTGGAAAATGTTAACTTTTTACCTCTATAATGCACCAAGGATATTCACTTTTACATCGGAAACCACCCCCATAGTTTGGAAATTGGAGCATTATTTCGACTAGTTATGCTGTACACAGACACAAAAACAAAAAAAAAAAAAAAACACACATCATTGTAAAATCAATACATTCTTCACTCCGTTCAGAATCAAAAAATTAACGCGTGTCAATAAATTCATTTGGTTTAAGTATTACAATATAATTGTGATAGACTAAGGAATTAAATATAATATGAAAAACATTTCATTTTTATGTATACAAGTAGATTTTTTTTATAAGAATTGTTATACGTTTATGTACATTAAAAAAAAATCATACTCATCAATACAACACTATTTAATATATTTAGAATATATATTTTAGAGATCATGCAATTTTTGTAGTCGAATGATTTGGGTAAAAAAATAAATTTATTTGACGTAGTTTTTTGTTTAAATAAAATTTGGATATACTTTAACGGTAAGTAATAAGTAATAACTAATAACTAATTAGCAATAACGATAATGACGAAGCGATTGTCATGATTAAAATAAATAGTGGTTATTCATCGGTCAATCACATTATGACCTTATTATTTAAACGCTATTGTCCATGACAGTGAAGTGTGTACCACTTAGATTTATTACTTCTATGAGGAAACAATACATAAAGAAAATACTTATATTTTCCATATTTATTTGCCTTTAATAATATGCAGCGAAAGGTAAAGACGGAAAGAATATAATATATATTACAATTTCAAGTGGACGAAAGAATAATAAAAGATCATAATATCAAACTTTGAAACACGATAACATTTTGAAGCGGTTCGACAACCCACCAGGTCGATGGTAAATGATTTTATATTCGACTGTATAATCGATTGATAATAGATTTTGAAGTACCTACCTATCTATTACAAAAATTAGTAAATATTATATTTTTATAAGCTATTATTTTCATAATCTTGATCACGGTAACTGAGTCAGCATGCGTCTTTCTAGCCAGTCTAGCAGATCTTTACGAAAATTATTTATATTTAAGTCTGGTCCCAAGCACTTACACCTATAATTTTAGTATCGTGTATTGTGTACAAGAACCGGAATTCGAAAACTTCGCAGATACCCACCTCCATCGTGTTATTATGTAGTTATGGGGTCGTCGGACGTCTAGCCGAAAACATCATGTGCGTCAAAATAAATTGAGCAGGGAGCACGGCCTTTAGACTACGCCTATAGGCAGTCGGGATTGGCACACTGAACGAATTCGTTTAAAACCACACGGCCAACAAGAAAGTACATAAGTATATAATTAAACAACTTATAAAAATGAATAACGTATATTCTATACAAGTCTATAACTAAAAATAATAGCATTTATAGTACTCAATTAATATTCAAGAACAGAATCAAATTTTTAAAAAACTTTTACTACTTCTTCGCTATCAGTTTAAATCATATTATATATATTATATTTGTAAATACTTTTGCTTTTATAATATACTATATATAAATAATATACATGTGGGTGAGGCACTGAAACGGCCGATTTTAAAAATAGGTTTTTTTTTTTTGTAGTAGATAAGAATTCTCATATATAATTATTGGTTCAAAGACAACATGCCATCACCCATTAGGTATTCAGACATTTAGTAAACATGGAATAGTTCAATAGTTGAGTGAATAACAATGAGCATTGAAGCATAAATACAACAATACGTCTTTATTGTAATCTTAAACGTCATGATTCGGTACCATAAGTTTAGGCTATCAAAATTAGACAACAAACATTGAAAAAACGGGTTCTGTATAAAAAAAGAAGCCTGTGCGATAAAAAAAACCATTCGTACACCTGAAAATGTCACTGCTGTCAGGACCACTTATTACGAAAACATATATTATCGCTAAATTTTTCATCATTTCGAGAACATACATTTAAAAAAAATAAATGGAAAGTTATGTAATTCATTCGTTTTTATTCGTTTTTAATTTTCTAATTTATCATTGAAAATCGTCCATTTTAGTTCTCCATCCTGTTTACCATGTGGCTATAGGGTGGCTACTCTAAATCTTTAATAATTTTTATTTTAACTGTTGTGAATTTAACATCATCATTAGGATGAGCTAACGCTTATAGGTGATGTGGTACTACGCGATATGTTCAATAAGTTTGATGTGTTTGTATTATATTTAGTAACAAAAAACAAAAAATTATTAAACAGTCCAACCCGTGTCATTTAAATAATAATATTATATTATCGTCATACAAAAACACACTGTGGGCTACTAAGTATTTGGTTATTTTGTTGTAAATAAATGTGGTAAGACGAGAGAGCTATGCGTTTTGACAGAATTCTTAATTACTAGTGAACAAAAAAACCCAACGAAGCTGTTTAGTGCGGTTATTCTGGGAATAATATTTTACGATGCGATATTACTGATATTAATTATTTTCGACGGACCGAGCTCGGAACCACAAGACTTCGTCTGTTAATCAGGCGATGGTCCGCACGCCGCCGGTGTGGATTTCGTTACTCGCCAGAAACGTTTGGGGGCATAATGGTGTATAATAATATTCTCGCGTACTTTTTACCGGTTTGCAAGTTCAGCCATTGACGTCACAACGCGCGCCGACTGTATATTATAATCGTGTACAATATTTCAACGGTCGACTTATATAATTATTATTGTACATATTATAGTGTTTCAGTCGGGGCAATAATAATAACACGAGGTACGCCAGCCATCATGAGTGGAAACAGCATCCCATCCGAACCCGGAGATTCGTGCCGCGGCGGCCGTGAATAATAACAATAATATACGTATTAATGTACGAATGTGATATTTATATACATTATGCCCACGTCACGTCCCTAATAAGCGGTTCGGAGAAAATTAGCGAATTTGTCCGATCACTGCGTACGTATGCCGCCGCCGAATAGGTAGGTAGGTACCTATATACTATAATAATAATAATATAGGAGGTATCTACGCGTCTGAAAAAAAACAACGTTTATACTGTTGCTTTATTACACGTCTGCGGCAGCAAGAAAGTTTCACGGGCGCAGAACATCGATGCGTATTATTTATCGTATTGACGTCTGTGTACGTCTTATAATACCTGTAATATACGAGATTGCACGGCGCGATGCAGAAACACTAAAGGCGGGTTTTCACTACATAAAAATACATTTCTCCGATTGATCGGTATACGCGGTAAGCTTACGTGGTATACCAGAAAGTTTGTACGTTCTTACCACACGTATCACCACGATGACGAATCTAGTTCAACTATTTCCGTTCGAACGGTGTCTAATCTGACCGATAGCACCGATTACAAGTTTAAAAGTCTTATAATGTTATACTACAAATATATTGTTTTAAAAGTTAATCGAAGTGTATTAATATTATACTATGGCAGTCTGGCCAAATTATAGTGAGTATTCATTTCGCGGAAATAATGCGAAAGCAGTTCCCTCGGCGTCGTCGGTTCGTACAAAAAAAAAGTATTAATTTACCGCTAAAACTAAGCGCTTGCCGTGCTTACCAGCACGTATTTTTCACGGAGAACGTGTGTGTGCAACCGTGCGTACGTGCGTTTTGCACGTAGGTACACGCGAACGGTCCAGTGGAAACCCACCTCAAGTCGTGCAAAATAATTTGGCGACAATAACCGGAACCGCCAGTTCAACGGACATCGTAATATCGGTAGGTATGCAATAAATTATAATCGTTGCACCTAACTTTAATCGATATTATTTGAATACACGACTTAACAACGGTTTCGGAATATTATCACTGCGCCGCAACGGCGCCAACAGGAATTTTTCACGAGAGGGGTCCAGAAAAAAATAAACCATAAACGATACACCTATTTTTGAATCAGTGTTATTGTTTTAAATATCAAATAAGTGCTAATATAGACATTTTACAAAGAAGAATCTAAGCAGCGTTTTATTTGTTAATATTTAGAATTATACGATCCAAGAGGGGTCCGGACCCGGAGTTCACCCTCCCGGTTGCACCGCTGCGGTAAATTGTACCTATAATTATATCGCGGTGTATATATGGTGTATACTATATAATATATGCTCACAATATTTCGTCGATAAATTGTAATATGGTCGTCACGCGTATGGTGACCTCGAGTCTCTGCCTCCTCGCCGTACACACTCGGCGGTGGCCGATTATCAACAGCTGTTGCTGTCTAACAACAAGCTCAACAGACATTACACCGCGTAGACGCGAAATCGGCAGAGCAACCGCCCTCCGGCCGAACGGTCGTGATGTAGGTTGGTGCGAACCGAACCCCTCACAACGATATTATAATATATACGTATTTTAATAATACCGAATCCGACGGCCGAGCGTGTTAATTATATCGTACAGCGATTGCCGACGATATATAGCTACTATATAGGTACGTCAATATATATGATTAGGGCGTAGGTATATATATCTTTTGCGCACTGCGTACCTATCCGTGTGCATTATCATTATGCATTATTATAACCGTCTTCGCCATTGCCGTCGTTGTTGTTGTTGTCCGTGTTGTTTTCGTCATCGTCAATTTATTGTAATTTACGATTATCGGGGCGTTTATTTCGATCGCGTAGTTACGCACGTAGGTTATATATATATATATGATATACAGGGTGATTTACCAAACACACCCACCCTCTCTTTTTTTTTCTTCAACGCGTAATGATTATTGCAATTTTTAAATGCACTTAAACAGATCACTAATAGGACAGTATAATATTTTTAAATTATTGTGGGTTTTGTTTCTCTAATACTCGTACAAAACGTATAATATAATAAATAATACTATAGTAGTATAATATTGACGTATCAGAGTCAACATTTAAACTAAAAGTCGTTGGTTTATAACCGTGAACAATAATTATTTTTAAACATTCCAAGTTCAATAGTTATCATGTTACACCTAGGATTTCTGTAGAACCATATTTATAATAACCATATTATAACCCTTTGTGTAAATATTTTGAAAACTCAAAACTATACTCGGTAGAATTTTGATTTCGTCACATCAAAATGTTCACAAAAACTATCCACTATGCGATTTACCGCAGAAAATACGGGGATTTTCATTTGAAAAAATTTGTATCGTCACGGAACACTTCTAAAACATAATTCAAATAACTTTGAGATTTTGAATAAATTCATCATTAAATTAAAAATGGGGATGAGCATGCTTGGTGAACCATCCTGTATATAGCTATAATATGCTATACTATTGTCCATGTTTATATGTTGACGTCAATATAATTTCTTACTATATTGGTACACCACAACATCCGGAAGACGCAATAGCTTATAGAGATGACGACCACGACTACGATCGGTTGTAAGTAAAAAATATATTGCATTCGTGACGTGTTAGTTTTCGCACAAAAATAACATGTAGGTATGAGGAGTAATAAACGGCCGCGCCGGGCGCATTATATTATAATAAATAATTATGTGTATACCTATCGCAGGAGACACTCATCGTCACAATACGGTAGGTAGGTATATTATGCCTATAATACGGTGATAAATGATAATACTCGTATATTGTGTGCACAGCGTTTAGTGGGTAAAACCATTAATCGACGACGGTGAGGGTTCTTGTGTACAGCGCATAATATTATTGTAATATTCGCGTGATGTTGGTGTGCGGTGTTTGCTAATACAATTAGTGTGGTCGAATATACTTATATTTCTTGCATATATTATAAACATATCGATAGCATCGCATATATATATATATATATATATAGATATAATGTACATATTGTATAGTTAATGGACTTGCGTTTCGGACAATGTCATTGCCAAACTCTTGAACCCGACCTTCCCGCCCGAAGGCTGCGCAAAACGTGTATACTTACGACATGATTATATACGAAGAAAAAAATCTCGATGAGTCTCTCTAGTCTCTTGAGTTCTATTCCAAAGATCGGGCCAAGTCCATCGTGGTGGTTTAATAAATGATTATCGATCGACAACATATTATACGTACCTATTATTATTTTTGCCGTTGCAGTTTGATGACGTTCAACATCGAATTCCCTTACACGTGTGTCAGTAGTTTATTTATGTAAATAATAACATAAAATACGATCTAGTAATGAAACATAATATAAAATATATTAATATAGTAATACCGCGTTACACAGTACGCGGTGTCTGAATACAGCCACGAAGGCCATTATTATTAATAATGAGATTACATAATAATATAAAAATAATCAATGGCACGGCATTATGGATAATATTAAAAATAATATTTACAAAATATACATTTCATTAAGTTTTTGTACTACAGCTATAAGAAGAGTAATTAAGTAGCTAATAATTAGTGAGTTAGCACGAGCAGGAATTTTAATAAAGAAATATTTTGTTAATAGCATTACTTTTGTTAGGAATATATTTTGATAATATCATAGCTAGAAGCAACGGAAGCATAAAATAGTTTGGACTAAATAGAGAAGAAGGGAGTCTTAAGTAGAGACGCTGCAGTTGTGGCCAGATTTTTATTTTAGGACATTGGTTGTGTTTGATAAGGCGCTTGGAGACTTGAATACTGGGTATCCTTAAACGTTAGCTATATGATCCTTGGTACAGAGAACACATTTTCAGGACTGTGACGTTATTTTGTCAGCATCCATTATCGAGTTTTATGTTATGCTATTATAAACAGGTAACATATACAATAATAATCATAATTTATTATATTACTACAACACTATCACGTACTTAGTATAAGGTAAAAAGAAAAAAAACAAAACAATCAAACAAATTTATGAAATGAAAATATATTATTATTATCTCCATACTAATTGTTGCAGCAGACTAGTAGAGTGGTGCACAGTTTAAAACTGCATTTATGATCCGCTTATTGCTATTGATTGTTGTTCTACTATAAAAAAAAAAATCATAGTTTATTCTATTTACTATTTTTGGTAAGACGGTTCTCAGAAACTTGGGCACTTTAATATTGGCTTAAAAAAAAAAAAAATTTTTGAGTTAAAAATTTACAACATCGTTTTGACCTTATCTACATTTTCAAGGTGAAAAAAACTATGAAACAATTAATATAACCCAAAGAATGCTCGTCTATGCAGTTCATTGTTATAATGTCACATCATTTCGTGCCATTTTTGTAATAAACTATGCCCGTAGATATAAATAAACACTAATGCAATTATTTGGCATGATGGAATGATTAATTTTAAACGTATTGAAAGTCAAAAGATTTCTTATTAATATTTATTAAATAATAACTAATAAATCTGTTTTAACAGTTTTAAATAATAATTGTCTATTTTCCCACAAAAATTCAAACCCTGATTTTTTGTGTTTGACTGTTTTAATTTGTTTGAATAAATGAATCATAAAAGTTACAGCTTATTATAAACAGCAAAAATATTTTAAATCTTTTTCTGAGTGTTTTTTTGACAACTATTATAATTTAATTTTTGAAATTTCGTGAAAACATTTTATAATGAAACAACTATTTAAAGACATAGAAATAGTGACCAAATGAAGTTTTAGAAACTCTTAAATCAATGAGTGTAAGTTGACTTAGAATCTAAAAAACATAAAGTATCGTAGTCAACAATAAAATTAGTTTCAATATTAAATACAGTTTTAAAATGTAGAAATACTGAAAAGCGGATCTTTCAAAGTAATACAAAATTACTTAAGTATTTAAAACAGCGTTTCAAATAGATATCAGGGACGTCAAAATGTATCAATATTTCACTATTTTTTTTTCATTCATATAATTTTCTTAGCAATATTATATTATGAAAATTTTCTTGATTGCCTCACTGCCTACTGGTCCTACTATGAAACTTAAAATAATTTAAAACAAAAAATGATTGATTTACCTGTCATAATGATATGTAATAATACTAGTTGCGTTTGCTGTTAATTTATGAGTTGTTTTTCTATTAACTATACATGCTTTTGTAAAATAGAATGTTTTTTTTTTTTTTATCGTTAAACACTCTTTTTAAAATGTATTAACGGTTTTGAAAGTATTTTTATTTATAATTTCTAGTCAAAATAAAACAAATTGTTTTTATTGTTTTAATTAAGTTTATACTTTTTTGAATGACAACATACATTTTAAATTTTATATTTTGAAATAAAATAGGTAATTTTCATAATTTTTGGAGTATTTCGATACATGAAAATCTAAATTATTTTATGAGTACTTTGTATTTTAGATCCTGAACAGTGATAAATGTATTGATTTACAACGATACGCGTGTTTTTTTTTGTTTTTGTAATTTTGTTTACACGACTATTAGTAGTCAAAACAATTTAGGAAAACCAAAATTTTTATGCAAATCTAGTTTTTGACAAAAATCGATTTCATTTTTTTTTTTTTATTTGGTGTAGGTTTTTTTTTGTATTCCTAACTCGAAAAATAATAACCTTATAACCGTAAGAACTTTAAATTTTCAAAAAATTATTATACAATCTTTTATAAACATTATAATTTTCAAAATATTTAAACTCTTTTTAAGCTATTTACAGACAATTTGAATCTGAATTTTTCGATTTTTATTTTAATAATTGCTAATAAAAAATGTATAAATAAAACTTAATAATCATAATAAGTTAATGATTTTCTTACTAAATAATATCAAAAATGTATAATCACAATATATTTTTATTGTAAAAAAACGATAAAAAAATTGATATTTTTCGACTTATTATTTTAGAAAAATATTTTCAAAAATGTTTATTAACTTTCAAATTTAACAAATTTGTACTATAATAAAACAAAATAATTTCATAGTTTGTAAAATAGTTTATTTTTTGTTTTTATAACAGTATACGCTACTAGCTATTAAAAAATTAATGAATTAAGTTTGGATAATAATACATTTTCAATGTTTAAAAATATGTATTTATTTTTGTTTTTACATTTTTGGTTAGTTAAACCTTTTTTTTTGTCTTCCGTATTATACAGTTTATAAAGACCTTGCTTAAAAGAATATCTATAGTTGACAGAGAGGTTACTTGTGGTCAACGTACTACCTATTCCATAATATTATAATTATTTAGAGACAAAAATATTATACTTAATTATTGTTTTTATGCATGAATTAATATTGTATATGATAATAATATTTAAAATAAAGACAAGTAACTATCTACTTATAATTTATTATAAGCTTCAAAATTAGTTTAAATATGAGAAAATTTAATATATTACGAATTATTAATATTAAGTATATTAAAAAAATAATTTATATATATTTTGATTGTCATTAAAATATGCTTATTAAATTACAATAATAAATGTCCAACCAAATTATCTTTAATTGTGTGCAAATTAAGGACAATTTATAGGTTTTAACCTTGAAAATCGTTGTGGTTTAGTAAGTACTCTAACCATACAACGTCAGACACGATTTTGCGTAATTTTCAGAATTGTCATGTTTTAAGCTCATTGAAAATCCTAACAATCAACATGCCTATTTAATGTTTTCAGTCGATTGACAGCAGTTTTCGTACTGAAACATTAAAATACGCATTCTCAATATAATTGATAGGATATATCACATTATGTAAAAATTGAGAAATAGTATATTAGTATAATATTAACATTTTATGTATTATAATTATATATACACAATATTGAATATAGTTATACAATATTTAAATATTTAAAAAATCAGAATTTTATAAATTCATTACTAAAAAGAAAAATCGGGCTTGAGCATCCTTAATGATTCACTGTAGATATATTGGAAATTGGAAGTGAGAATATTGTTTAAGGAATCACTGTAATTATTACAATTTAAACAAGAAAATTAATTGGTTTTACTGTTCGTATGATATACTTATACTATGGTTAAGATGAGATACATACATGCTAGCAACATCAGTACAACACATTTTTCGTATTACAAAACGACATCAATCTAATAACTATTGCTTTCTTTTTTTTAAATATATTTTTAAATCATATTCTGTTTCGTTCTCTTTACATTTGATATACATTATACATATTGAATTCTGTACGTATTTACACTTTCTGCAGAATAACTATCCTCATTTTTACTTATAGTTTTCATAAATTACTAAAACAAATACTCGTGTAAATATATATTTAATTAGCTAATGGTTTCAACTAACGTTATGTACTTGTACTTATATTTTACTGTTGTACTCAGGTCTTGAATAGCTGACATTATTTATTCTAATGATAAAGTTCTTTTGTGAGGAATCCAAATTACGTCTTAATCATCATATTATTATAATTTATTCTGAGAATTATATATTAACGTGGTATACCATACGAAGTTAAAGTAAATCATTGTTGTTAGAGCATTTTAATTTGCAGAGTGAATATAATTACCAAAAGCAACAACGACAAGTGGATTTCTACATGGCAATGGAATTATAACATTATTCTGGGCGATTTTAAACCACACTAGAATACCGGTTTGATAAAAAGGTAATGAAAAGGTCTACTGTTAACTCCGCCAATTTTATTTTATTACTTGTAATGGGTCTTCCCACATTAACACGTTGATTTCATTATTTTTATTTTTAAGTTTTAAATATTTGTTGGCATATTATGTTACCTATGTTAACTATTATTTAATATAGACAATTATTATTACAAAAATTATAATATAATATGTATATTTTTTAATAATAATACATTATAGGTATTTATTGTATAATCAATTTTACCTGTTTTTTTTTCTGATGGAGTTTACAATAAAAAAGAGTACTTGTATTGGAAGTTTACATGCCCTCAATTATTTTATTATCAAACGTATATTATTACGGTTGAATTTTTCATCGATATCCATAACATGTTAGCTTTAAGGATATGTAGGTTACAATAGAGTTAATTTTAAGAGAAACTCATATAATATTCTAACACTGCAATAATTCAGTAATTTAAGCCAATTCCAATTTATAAAACTCAATGTAATAGTATTATTCATCGTTAGCCCTACAATGCATTTTTTGTTTTTAATACACTATTTTTCTTTTCACCTATACAACTATTTGTGAAACATATCTAAAAATTTAATTAAATTGTTCAAAAATGTTTTTTTTATTGTAAAATAACCTTGTTTTAAAAAAAAAATTGCTTTACTTGTATAAAACCTATACGTTTTAATATGTAGTTAAGAATTTCTACGAACGATTTATTAAATGTTTGTAGCCAATGAATGAATAATGAAAACCAATTATTGCGAAGTATAATAGAGTATATATGATAGGTATAAACTATAAACTATTAATTATAGTTATTAATTTTGAAAACATTAAGTTGTGACGATTTGTACGTTGTGTTAGTATTATATTACTATAATGGTAATCAATAATCATATATTAAAAATATATTTTAGTAAGTATAGTATAAATATAAACCTTGAAAATACCTATTTAAAATAATATAACTATATTGTAATCGAGATAGATTTTTGTTCATAAATAATATAGTTTTTTTTTTTTTGTTTTGTTTTGCTTATTTTAATAAAATAATACCTAAATAATTATAAATAATATTAAGATATTAGTACCTATATGATTTATTTTGGTTTACATTAATTAACTTTTACATATTTTTATATAAGTGAATTATAATGATACACTTAATTTATTATTAAACATTTAAAGAGTATCAGTAGTACCAGCCTTTATAGTTTATTCTTCATAACTGACAATTTGTGTCTATTCGTATTGTTGTATCTACTTGATTTTGTACATTCATAATATTAATTTATTAAATATTGTAACAATATATTTCTTTTAGTAAGTTTAAGTACCTATCCACATTAAATGTCAACATTTTAATTTTGCAAATATTACTTAGGTATTTTTGAAAATGCGTTTATAAAAAAATCTTTATTCAACTTAAATTTTTAATATGTAACAATAATTATTTTACCTCAATTATTAATAATGGTTAATTGTTTTTTTAGTAATTACAGGCATATCTATATAATAATATATAATATGTAAATTATTATAAATAAATAAATTAGTTATAGGTACAATAAGTGATAAAACATCGCCATCTTAAGTCTTATTAATTTAATATTGTTACGATCTAGTGAAAATTGAACAAATTAAAGTATAATAATATATGTTGAATTGATCATAAATTGAAATTAAGACATAATTACATAATTAAATTATTTAATAGCATAATTATGTCTATCAGTAAACAATTTATTTAAAAAATATAAATCATTGATTTTGATTCTTTTCTTGAACATAATGAAAACCAGTTTTCTGAATAGAGACGTTTCCCGTTTGTCTGGCCTATGTCTGGTTTCTGCTTGGTGAGACATGACATAAATCAGCGGCTCCCAAACTGTGCGAGACTGCTCCCTTGTGAAGTGCAATCATTTAACAGGATAGACGCTAGTTAGAGATTGATATTGTATATGCATACTACTACTAAAGAACTATACATTAATAGTAAAATGTTGTTTCATTTATTCAAGAGAGGTGCAATGATTTTTTTTTTCTGGGGGAGAGATGTGTGAACCAAAAAAAAAAAAATTGAGATCCGCTGGTTGGACAACTACCGGATAATGAGTAATATTTCCGAGGATAAACAAGGTTTAACACAATTTACGAGTTGAACTTTAAAATTTTAATAGTTATATTTATTGTTTTAAATAATATTGTTAAATTGTTCTTGAAAAATATATATTGTATTTAATGTTGTGTACTTGTTTACGTTTACTTTTTAATAACAAAAACTAAAACTATTAGAGGCTCGGGTAAAAAATTTTAAATATTGAAAATGAACAGTCACAATTTCTTAGACTGCAGTCTTCATTCAAGTTTATCATTTTTTTTTATATAATTATTATTAATGAGATTTGAACATAAAAATGATTATATAAGGTTTACCATTTAATTCAAATTTAATACAATATCCATTATAGCTAGAGAACTACGCTCAATGACGATGTTCATTAGACACCTGTTATACATCAGACTATCAGAGCCAGGAGGAGACTTCCACGATTTTTTTTTTTTTTTTTTTTTGGGTGATCAACTATTATTATTTTTGTAACCAATGTAATCAACTTTAATCAGAGATCATGGATTATGTACAGTAAAATGTTGAACAATCTGAGCCTCGGGAAATCAGAAGCCTTCAAATAGTTCAAACCACTCAAACCAATAATTTGCATGGTTCAGCACCTAGTATACGTTATGAGGATTATTATAGCCTATAGGGTTTTATAAAAATCATCTTTTCTGGATTATTATACTAAATAAATAATTAAATGTATGAAATGTCAAATTGTTTTAAAAACTCTTCAATTGTCTGAAGAAATAACCTAGAATTAGTGTGATACACCTCAATCTAATATTGGAATTATTTTAAAGTTATTATTTATTAATTATCAGTTGGTGTTGGCATTTATGAATTAAACTTTTGAGTAAATCCTCTTAATATATTTTTGATTTTTATGCTTGTATATAATTATATACATTTGTGATTATAAAATCGCTTAATTATATCGTATTAAATATTATAATCCACATAGCTGTGAAGTATAATAAAAACGTCATAGAGTATCGTGACTAAAAAATTTGGACCTTGGATATTTTCGGCGTTTTCCTAAGTCCTAAGGGATTGTTTGAATGGGTACTTAGTGTCAGTTTATTGGAATTGTAGAATAAAAAAAAAATCCATTCAAAAAATTTCAAGCCCAAAAAAAAAATCCATATCTATTAAAAAACGTATGTCTAACAAAGTGTTTTGAAAATTGATAATTGAGTGGGTAAAGGGAATCATTAGTAGACTTATAAAATGTATCATAATATGTATATTAGTTTTATAAAACAGTAAATCGTTTCCATCTTTTTAAAATATTTTATTATTTATTAATTGATTACAATCAATAAGAATATGAAATTATAATTCTCTCATCATCATTTATATATTTTAAATATTCAGCTCAAATATTTTTAAACCATTATTAATACATAATGTTATGTTGATCTATTAAAATGAATACTATTTTAAAAGGATACATTTATTTGGTTGGAAACGATGGGAAAAGAAAAAATGAAGAAGACACATTTTATTGGTCAATATTATTAACGTGACGTATACAAAAATATTAATATTTATAATACGATTCAAGGTTTATTATAGAATGTGTTGTTCATTTCCCGACTTTTTTTTAGTTTCAGATGAGTCGGCAACAAATAATTGAAGATGGATGTAGGTAGGTAAACATGAATATAAAAAGTTTATAATTGTTCTTCTTCTCGAATTCAAATAATCATGAATGACGTAAAGTTATCTTGCAAATATTATTAAATACTTATTAAACGATTGGTCGTTATTTTTGAAAATCATAACCTTATACAAAGACCCCTCAGTTGCAGTATTCAATTTGTTAATAAAAGATAATTTTAGTAAAACCTGAATGTAATTGTAAACCACATATTGAACCTTAGTGGTTAAAATTATATGAAAGTTGATATTTATTTTCAATATGTTGCTATTTGCTAAGTGATTTCAAAGCTGAAATGCTATTGAAAAAAAACCCAGGTAAATCGCTCACTTTCTATATATACAGTTGTATTTTACTGGTGTCAATCGTACTTAATTATCATGTTAGTCACTGTTATAAATATGTTAATTTCGTACTCAAATACTCAATGCGTTAAATTATCGTAAATTGTATATAAAAAATGATTTTAAGCGGAGATGGTTTGTCGGCCAATAATTTTAAAGAATATTGCATGATAAATTTATATATCTATAAATAATTAATTTTTTTATTTGTCTTACTGAAACCAATTGAACTAATTTTTACCCAAAACAAATCGTATGAAGTTTATAATAATAACTGTAATTGAGTCGGTTTAAAATTAGTCTATCTATCTTTCTTTAGTTTTTTATTTTGCTTTATTAATTTTATTTCCAATATATATAATAATTAATTGTATAACTGACAATTTTTTCATTTGATTTATATTTTTGATTTTTTAAATTAAACACAGAAAAATTGAAGACAAATCAACGAATTCTCAAAAGCTGGCCTAGAAAAGTATCGTTAAGATTAGTATTGGTTTTCATTTTGTGTTTATATCAAAGATATGTTTAGAATTAAAAAAAGAAAATTATAAAAGTAATCATTATAATATTGTGTTCCTAAGTATTTTTATAAATTATAAATAAATTATTATTATTTTTTTTTAAAGAATATAATGTATGAATATTCATATATTAAAAAAAATTTTTTTCTATTATTTTTAATACATTTATATATACATATACTTACATAATCTATAATTAATATTATTTAAATAAACACAAAACTATTCGATTTTCGGGAGCCAAAACTAAATTTTATGTGAGCTTATACAGCATCCTAAACATATGGATTGAAAAAATAAGATATTAACAAACTCAGAGTCTTAAGGTATTTGTTGATATGTTAGGTCACTGTTGTCGGAGTTGATAAGATGAATAATCGATAGATTTCTTACAGGTAAAAAGGTCATTTCGGAGTTATTAATATAGGTAGGTACGCCTCCGAATAGCTGCCAATTTTTTCACATCATATCAAGTTGCGGTCCGATTAGTTTTTGCTCATATCATAATATTATTATCGCTCCATGTTCGACAATAATAACAGTCAGCAACACGGTCTTAGAAGATCTTATAAGACCGTGGTCAGCAGTCATAATATAGATTTATAACATTATATCAAGACAATTTTATATCTTAAGCTGATAACCTGCTGAGTTTTTTGACCGCTTAATAATGACAGTATATAATATATAATAATAATTTAATAATACTAGTATCATAATATTAATTAAAAATATCTTATACAAATATCTACATACCAATGTATTATTTTGAATAAAATCAAAATACTATTTTTAAACTAAAAAACTATGATATTAGTTAACAGATAGTCCTAAGTCTGTACAAAAAAATGGGAGAAAAATTAAGTTTAAAATGTATGATTTAATATTTAAAAAATGTGTAATTAATAAAATTGGACTGACTGTAGCTCTGCAAGAATAAAACTACTTTGTGAAACCGTATAGCTTCACATGCACCGTATTTCCACACGGTAAAAAAAACGAACCCACCGCAGTTTCACGTTCTAAAAATATTTTTAACACCAAAAGTCTGCATCCTGCATGCTATAATATTAATTAAAATATCGGCTATATCGGCGTAAAACCATGTTGAAATTAAACTATTATATTTGCAAAGTCCTATTTAATCATGAAAGTAAAAATGATAGGTCAATTAAATCTCAACTAAAAACTAATATGCAATTTATAAATAACAAAAATAGAATTACGAGTACCTATATAAAAACAACCAAGTTGATAGATACAATTTCGTAAATAATTTAGTTTCTTTAATTTTATACTGACAACGACTATGTTTGTTGTATCATGTATGTATATATGTGTGTGAATCAATGATTAGAAAAGCGTCATGAGTAAATTATTTATAACTATATTGAATAATTAATAAAAACAGTATAATATAAATAATTTTGAAAAAAAATTAATTTAAGAATAAGTGCTTATTAAAATATATTATACATTAATTATACAACTAAAAACGTTTTTGCACTTAACTCTTTGAAACAGTATATGCATGATCAGTATCCTTTTTTACTACGTGACGTTTCTGAAATTATCGAATTATTTATGTGAAAATTTTGTATACCTACTATTTCTTTTGTAATTTTAATAAAATATAAAAACAAGGAGATCACTCAGTAACGTATAACACCATATGGAACCTTTATATTTTGGTATTTATTTTTTAATATAGACTATCGATTTTCGCGAATTTGTTGTTTCAATGAACTGCGTGAGAGAGACAACAAACCTTAATGTTATACCACGTTAAAGGGTTTCCTAAAGGCTATCAATTATGTACTTGTAAATATGATTGGAAATGTGTAAAAAAAATATAGTAAATATATTAGAATGTTTATGTATATGACATTGACAATTGACATGGATATGTACCTATTAATGTTATGAGGGGATGAGTTAAATCCCCGATGATTATATTTCAAGGTTAGCCATCGGCGGTTAGTTATAATAGAGTATATTTTTTAAATATTGTATGATTATAAAACAAAATCACTTCTATAATTAAGTTTCTTTTTGTTTGGAACTTCCTAGTCGATTCAATTTTCTAATGATGATGGATAACTGATTGACAATATAGCATTACGAAACAATAATGGTGTAAAATGTGTTCTTAGAAATATTTAGGAAAGTAATTAATAAAAAAAAAAACGATATTAAAATAAATGGTTTAGTATACCTATACAACACGGCGTAGTTCGTCTTTACGGCAGTGATTCTTTGTCAGGATTCTATTATGTTATGGAAATTAAAATATAATTATACAAATTGTCTTCTTCTATTTTTAAAACTAAACATAATGAATTATAATTTTTACATTTATTATTGATCAACAAGAGTTGAAAGTTTTTAATATTTTTTTTCATAGAATTAATTATATATGTTTCGCCGTTTCGGTTATAACTTATAACTTATTATACAATTAATGTGTATATAAAATAATTCAATAGTGTAATTATGTTTAAAATTTAAATTTACCATATGATATAAGAATTTTATTAGTGCAATGTCTTAATCTACCTACTAAGCTTCTTATAAAAAATATTTATGTCTAAAATCTAAATTACAATTTCAGAGTGATATACTTAATTTTTAGAATACAACAATGTTTTTCGATGGCTGAAAATCACTATGTAGGTAAGAGCAATACGCTTTATGGGTATATGTAGGTATTGAAATACGTGATAGGTGCCTATTAAGATCATTTCCGAGAAAAAATACTTTTACATTTATGTAGTATATACTATATAGGTATTATTCATACCTTATAATACTAATAATAATAATACTATAGGTATTTAAACAATCTGATAGGTTTTTGTTTTGAATTAGTAATAATAATAATAATATATTTATTTAGCAAACAAACAACAAAAGTAATAGTTTAAAACAAGACAATAATAACATGTTTGCAAGCTCATCCTATAAGCATAGATATGCTTGAATACGAATGAGCTGGATTCGTGTTATGAGTAAATTATATGTATATAAAAAGAAAACAATTTATACATTTATAGTATTTAGAGAATTATCATTAACAAAGTAGTGGAATTACGTCTAGGTTAAAATACAGTTAATATGTATCTTATACTTCTTAAAATGATCAAAAATAGCTAAATTAATATTATATTTACTCAGTAAATTAATTCCTTTGATTATTGGACTCTATGTTCCAAAAATAGTATTATTACGTGGTACAATTAAATTATAGTTATTTTTTATTCTAGTGTTGTAACAATGTAAAGGTTGAAATTGACTTATGTTTACTTTATACATATTATATAATAAAGACACTCGTTCATAAACGTGAATAATAGTTCTAACTCTTAACTCGGAGTAAATCAAACTAGTTGGATACAATTTTGGTTTTCAATGTATAATTTTAATCAATAAATTTACATTAGAAAATATTACACTAATATGTGTGGAGTAAGTACACCCCCATATTGAAATACCGTACGAGAAAACTGATTGCGCAAGAGCCAAATAGATTACTCTAAGAGTTTTAATATCTAACATATTTTTGAAAAAACGGAATTTGTAAAGTAATTTTCTAAGAAGATTATTTACATAAAAAATATGATCATTAAATTTTAATCTACGGTCAAAATTTATTCCCAGATATTTAATATAATAAACTCTATCCAAAGGTAAACACTTACAATGATTATTTAAATATTTACAATTATACGAGTGCACACATAGGAAAAAATCAGTGTTTATAAAACTTGAACTATTCGTGATATTAAACACAATATATTTAGATTTAGATAGATTTAGTTGTAAGTTATTGTTATCGCACCAGTCATTTACTGCAAAAAGACAGTTATTAGCTATTGTATTTAAATGCTCATAGTTATGACTTTAAATCAAAATAACTGTATCGTCAGCATAACAAAAAATTTCAGCATTAAGCTTTAGATTTAAAAGTCCATTTATGTAAATAATAAATAAGACAGGACCAAGAACAGTACCTTGAGGTACTGAGAAACCATTTTTCTGCACATCACTAAGTAATCCATTTATTCTTACTTGTTGAGGTCTGTCAGAAATGAATGATTTAATTAAATTTAGAGCATTGCCTCTTATACTATATTATATTATATTTATATATGCCTCTAATTCTGAGCATTATCTATCGCAATTTTCTGTATTTGTAGATCCAATTTGAATTTTTCGTTTTTAAAGCTGAGCCAATTTTTCTAATACGAAATTATATCCTCTAAATAATTTTTAAGATTAATTTATTGGATTAAACTATTTATCAAAACTTACTTATATCCAAAAATACAGCAGGTAAAAAAGCTGTCATCAAATGAACAAAAATGCTGTAACTGACTAACAATTTACAGTGCATCTTAATTTCATGTATGAAACTATGAAAGATATACAAATATAATCAAAGGAATTTAGCTCATACAACATTAGCATTAGCATTAGCTCATTATGATATTTTTTTCCTGTCGTGTTATCTCTTTAAATTACGGTCCTGTTACTATGCCCATACATTTTAAAGTAAGATATTTTGGAATTTGAATTAAACCTAAATAAAGTTTTAACCATTAATAACCATCTGTATCGATCGACTAAAGCTTTAGATTTTGTTTTCGTGGGCTATTTTTTTCTTAAATAAGCGATAAAGTTCTACATTGAAAGTTACAGTTTTATTTTTAAAATCTTGTTAAACTACTGTGGAAAAATTGATTTTAAGACCATACAGGATAATTTTAAAATGTCAAACACAAATGAAGTTCAAAAATTTCAAAATATTGCCCTCAAAAAATTATATTTGCCACTCTCTTTATAGTTATGTAGTTATGTGTATGTGTATAATTAATAAGAGAATTTAAGTATAAAAAGTGATAAAAGAAACTAAACAGTCTTACGAACGCTTCCTGAAAGTCTCCAAAATAATTACAACTCGTTAATAATTGTTTTTTACATGCCTTTAAATCTCTTTGATGTCATGATTTATTAAACAATTAATAAAATATATATATAAAAAAAATACAAAAAAAAAAAAAAACAGTAAATACAGATTATATTAAACTGAGCCTAGTTTGTGTCACTATTCACTAATAGGTGGTTTCTTACTTAACTTGCCTGTGCATTCAAACACATACAATATCATTACAAATTATTATGAGCATTGTGCAAATTTTGTTTTTCAAAAAAAAAAAAAAAAAATGAAACATTCTGAGCAGACGATGTATGTATATTACCTATATATATTGCTCATGAGCTACTACAATAGGTATTGTGTTTTTTTTTTTTACTTTTTAAATACTTAATTTTCATGTTGCAACTCAACAATTGAACCCTAACCAATTGAATTTTAATTTTTTTAACAGGTAATTATAGGTTATCGATTTTTTAATACTAGACAACAGGTAAAATAATGCAGGCATTATAAAATCATGTTTTTTTAACAAGGATTCGAGTTTAAAGTGTCAAAAATATTTAGTTAAAGCAAGCTCAAATCAGATCTGCATTTAAAATTCTACGATTTTGCTCCTCTCTTTTAAAATTAATTTTAGTACTTTGTTTAAAACAAGAATGGAATATTCAAATACGTTTGGTACTTATGGTTTGATCATATTGAATAGATTACAAGTAATTTGATTGTTTGTACATTGAACATTTAAACTCATATTATATATTTTTAATATAAAATAATATGTTTATTAAGTCAGTTTAAAATTAATATTTATTCAACAAAATATGTGTGTAACGTGCTTAAATAATCATTCACATTTAATATTTATTAGGATTGGTAAAAGTATTTATACTTTTTTTTTATAAGTATTAAAAATAATAATATTAATATAATCCTTAATTTATAAACAAACTTTATAATAATAATAATACGAAGAATGATATAATACTTAAATCGAAATGCAAATAATAATCATAATGATTATAATAACAATAATTACTGGTAAATATCAAGACAAAAATTAACCTCATTGTTATACTACCTAAATTAGGTAAAAAAAGAAAAAAATAGTTTTATTTGTACACTATAACGAACATATTCGGTTTGTATAATATAATAATATAGGAAATGGAATTGTCGCCGCACGGTTTTTACTAGTCTGATGATAGTAACTCTTGTTCTAAATTCGAGGTAGTTTTTGTACTATTACCCGATTCGAATCCACCATCGTTACTTGATGCATAGTCATTTTCGGCTTGATCGGGATCGTCAAAACTGAAACGTAAACCACAATAAAAATCAATATTATCGTTCGTTATTTTCATCCAAATGAATACTACAATATTGTAAACTGTACAAAAGTCAAAAAGTAATTCCCTGCTAACGCATTATATAATAATATGTATTATAACGTTATTATTGTTATTTACCCGAGTTAGTTAAGATACAAAATTGACTTACGTAAACGGTTTTTGCTCGCCTCTCATTTCACATATGACGTTAGTCAATGCCATTATGTAGTTTTTTGCCAATGTCAATGTTTCCAACTTTGATAGTTTACGTCCCATTTTTACATGGGGCACTACTTCACGCAGTTTCTATAACATAAAAGTATAATTTTTATCAATTTATAAACACTATGTCGATCGCATATTCGCATATCACTGAGCACAATTTATATCATATAATTATGGTTGATCATATTATACATTTTCTTGTTAAACCCTTTAAAATCCTTGTTATTTAAATTAAAAATATATATATATATATATATATATATATATTTAATGATTAGTTGGGTCAGCACGACGTTATAATAGTTTTATATTCAATTATTTACCAAACTCCTTAAAACTTTTATATAGGCAAAAAAAATCATATCTTCACTTTAAGTAGTCAAAATTCAATTTCATGAAACATCGAAAATACAATAATCTAAGCGGTAAGTAATAACCAATAATTTATAAAATGTCTATTATATTATAAACAACACAGCCTACAATCACCAATTTTAGACGTATGAAACGATACTTAATAGATTTCATATTATTATCTAAATCGATTACAAAGTATAAGTACAATATAAAATAAAATATTAAAAAACTTTGAATGCAAGGCACTTGCATAATTACATAAATCGTCACTTGATGCAAAATATAACTGTTTATACGATGATGTAATTTAACAGTGTCCTCCTTAGAAACATTTGGATATTTAGTCTAAATGTCCGATACCAAGTCATTACGATTTGAAAATTGTTACATGGTCTTCTATTTAAATATTATTGTAGTCCCTGAAATTATTGGAAATTGATTGAAATTGGAGGCAATGACCCAGTTTATTTGATTCAACACCGCGAGTAATAAATTATACGTTTAACTCACACTTCTTAAGGACATAAGCTACAAACATGTGGTTATGAACTAAATATCTACAAAATTGTTGTAAAGAAATCATTTATAGAATGCCAAATGGATGAAAATTATGTAACAATTATAAAACATAGTATAATAAGTGATAATATTATGTGCTTAAAAATTGTATTCCAACTATAATTAAACTCCGTTATAACGTAAATAGTTATCCTTAGGGTTAAATTAAACAATAATTGATTATAGTGAGTTTTGATCAGCTGAATTATAAATTATAGTAATTCAAAATTAGCAAACAATTAGATTAAATAAGGTTACACTACTCGTATAATTGAATAAAAAAAAAGGTTTTTTTGTCAACTTGGTACATTTTGGAAATATTCAATAACTCTATAATAATTAATTAAAATAATATAATTGATGATGTAAAATGATTAAGAACGGCATTTTTGTATAAAATACGAACAAGAAAACTCAATTTATTATTATTATTATTTTTTTTTTTTTTTACCAAAGTTGACATACTTAAAATTTTTATCAAGTGATTGAAAATAATATTTGATAGTTGTCCAGATGAATATCGAAATTAAAATTCAAAATAGATATTATAGAAAAATTGATGATTTTTTTATTCATGAAGAAGTTGAAAATGTATTTTTACTAGTTTTTAAGCTTATGAGGTACAGTAGAGCAAGAAGAAAAGAAAAATAAATAATTACTGAAAAAAATAAAATTGAAAAATAGTAAACATTAAAATCATTATAATACCTACCTATATGATACAAATTTTAGTTGATTAATTAAAATATTTAGAATAAGTTGGTTAACGCTATCCAGAAATTAATATATATTATAGGTATATATAAATTTAACTTATTACAATTATTATTTATTAACCTATTATAATTATTATAATGACTACTAAACATTTTTATTCCGAATTTTATTTATAATTATACTTTATGCATGTATTAACACTTCTCTTAAAAATATGTAATGTATTTATTATTATTATTTTAATTAAACTTAAATTTTCAGTTTAAAAAAATAATTGTTTCATAGCCTATATTTCAATTATACGGCAACGTTGCAAAGAAAATTCGTTCTCAATAGAATTAGGTTTTTGGGTAAAATGACGAGTTATTTGTGAAATTTAAGTGTTTTCAACCATTAAATCAAAAAAAAACGTAATATGTTATCAATAAACCGATAGCCCAAAATTCTATACAACAAAATCCAAATACCATTCTTCGGTACCTTCGATTTTGAGTCATGGTAGTGCTACTCGTATTAAACTGTGTCATTGCGATTACAGTAGTATAATGTTCGTTATTATAGCGCTGTGTAATGTGTGCAGTATACATTTGTAACAGCTATAAAAGTAAAGTTACACGTTTTCGAATATTTGGTTAACGGTAGACAGCATAAATGGGTCACGTCGTCAGATGGTGAAAAATAATATAAATGTTTAAGTATTATATAGGTAGGTACCTCAGATACATAACCATAATAGTAGTTACATCGTCATAGACCGCGAAAATTATATTTTAAACAATGTTATAATATGTAATATTTTTTTGTGCGAAATATTACAAGTACCTACAATGTTTTATTTTTCTACCAAATCCCATGTGTAGGTAATCGATTTCACGGCATACCTACGTGTATTTTAATATTATAACAATTTACGCGAGTCGGTAGTCATAACCTGTGGTGTGCTAATACCTCGAAAGCATCGTTTAATGAGTGCATGCGTAGTCGTTCCCGTTCATTGCTCTCCAGCCTTCGCATGTTTCGATCTTTGGCCGTTAACACCTCCACCGATTGCCTTTGCCGGATGCTCCTGCGACATTTTCTCGTTTTTGGTGCAATCGGTTCGTCGCCATCATCTTCGTCTATGCTCGCCTGTCGTTTTCGCTTGCCCGCCACGGGCCTTCGCGATTTCTCGTCAGAGCTCTCCGAATCGCCTGTATACAAAATACGACCATAAGTGCTTTAGTTCATTGCGGTTCCATAACTTGAGTTATTATACAATTCAATGTATTTATTTATAATAGTTGTTTATTACACAAAGAATATTATTAACTAAAACGATAGTAGGTACCTATTTATAAACAATTACTTATGACTTATGTGCATCCGTGCAGGGTTTGAAAGAAGTGTAAAGTGTGGTTTAAAATTTAAATTATACAAAAAAAGTAATTTGAAGTTCAAAACTAAAGTTAAACCAATTATTTAATAGTCATATATATATATATACACAATATACACGTATACATGTATTTGTACTAGCATAAAGCACACCAAAATCTTCCGTGGACTTTTAAAAACTTATATTTAAATAATAAAAGTTTTAGCTATAATCATTCTACGGCCATTATGGCATAACTATTAAAAAATGAATTGATAATAATAGGTACCTATTGAGTTTTCACTAATAACAAGTATAATAAAAAAATATAAAATTAATTAAAATTAATTTCTATGGTATACTGAAATTAATTTAATTAAATCAAGCAGTAAATTAATATGGAGATCATAGAGAAAAAATTTCCGGAATGAAAATATTAATATTTTATAGCTCAACTGTTATTTGTTCAGCTTAAAAATGTGTACCTATTTCACTTTTGATAATGATACACCAATATTATATTGTTAGCTAGTCTTAATAAACACACTTTTAACATTTTCTTCATCGTCTTCGGATACGTTATTATTGTCTGGGTGATAAAATGAACCGTCTTCTGTGCTAGGTGATCTTGAGTGGTCAGTTGAAACTTCAAAAGATCGTCCACGAAGTTGAAGTCCGTCTAACATGTCTTCTTCTGATTGAAGATCACTACCAGGCATAGAAATTAAATATCTGAAACATGGTTAGTTTAGTAAAAATTAGAGTAAATACATCATACAGCTTAAATTAAAAGTTTAAAACCGACTAAGTGAATTAAAGTGAACAATTTTAAATTTTAGATTTCTTTTAGTGTCTTATCATTAATTTAGCTATTAAACATATGCCTAAAATAGTTAAATGTGTAGATACCTACGTTATGTTATTCGTGTAAATTTAATAATTTGATCAATACATTATTAGTATTATTATCTACATTATGCAATTATAATTTG
The DNA here is from genome assembly GCA_009835225.1 of Aphis craccivora. Classification (NCBI taxonomy): domain Eukaryota; kingdom Metazoa; phylum Arthropoda; class Insecta; order Hemiptera; family Aphididae; genus Aphis; species Aphis craccivora. The sequence goes on from VUJU01002299.1 coordinate 25,755, forward strand.
TTTGTCTGTATTACAGTTTTGATTTAAAATATTCAGTTATTTAGATAACTTATTTTTGACATTTATTTTTTTATATAAATTACTATTGATATATTTATTATGTGTGTACATACTAAATTTTAATACTATGACCACAAGTTTGAAACAAATTTTCTTAGACTTGAAATCGTAAATGTAAAATAATGTATAACTTATTATTCACTACACATATTTAAAATTTAAATCTAGATATCTACTAAATTGCATATTTGTTTAAAAATCTGTGTTTTGTATTCAACACAACATGATATTATTATTATATCCAGAAAACTGGTAGGTAATACCTAAGTAGCAAGTACTCAGTAAAGCCTTCATAATTTATATTAGATTGGACTTGAAAATAGTATATATTTAAGTATATTTAGAAATAAGATAATTGATATAAATGTATTTATATAGGTAAATTATTCAAACCAATGATGAAGGTGAACTAATACTGATTCTTCAATATAAATAATAAATACATAATATCACTTAAAATATATACAATCGTTCTAAAATTTTTACTTTAATTGAAATAGTTATTCTTTTCCTATATTTAATAACGAGTTATCAATAATTTATATCTAGAATTTATTATATACAAAAACAGACCTAAAACCTTTATATTTTAAATTTTAAACATTAATGTATAGGTAATATGCTCTAGTGATTTCCAAATTTTTTTCGCTGTTACTATACACTTCATAAAAACAACTAATTTTTTTCGAAGTCATCGTACTAAACAAATAATTAGTAAACAAAAAAAAAAAAAAAAATTTAATATTCGCTATTATTGTACATTAGTATACAAATATTTCATAATATTTATAAATACTATCATATTAGATATATAATAATAATAATAATAATTATCATAATAAAAAAGATGTGTCTTATATGTCGCTATCAATTTATTGTTGTATAAAAATTAATTACATATCTATAATATACGATACAATGATTAATGTTTGAATTAAAAAAAAAAAAAAACATTATATTAATATCTTTGAAATATTTACCTTTATTCTTTACTGTATCCCAATCGGTTGCATACTATATAGTCACGTCTCTAATCCCAAATATATTTACGAAAAAAGATTAATCTGAATTACACAGATTAATATTTACCATTTTATATTAATTATATTAGCTATATTCTTGCAAATTGAGTGTGTATATCTACTGGATCTACTGGATCGTTTTAGTAACTCGGATGGACAATATATTACACATATTATAGGAAACATTGATATTGTTATCTAATATTGAAATGTAACTTAACCAATCAATGCCAATAAATGAAGATTTACTAAAAGGTTTAAAAATTATATTATAATGACTACAAATAATGATAATAGTCAATAGTATTATCTGAATACGATTAAATTCGTTTGTGAGGCTCCAAATTACATTAATAAATAATAATAAATTCAAGGTTATGTATATTATTTCTTTTAAAGTTAGTTAATTACATTTTTTTTTTTTTGCTTATTGAATATTAATAATAGTAATTATATGAATAAAATAACACAGGTAAAACATTTAGTTTTAAGTATACTTTGCCTATATAATTACATGATACCGATGATAAATTGTAATTAATGCACTCGAGTTATGTTTATAGTACAAACACTTAAATCAAAATATTGTAAAATTATACTAGTATTTGTATTTATATTATTGAAGAAGTATTCAAAATATACAATATATATCTACTGATCTATATGAAACTAATTTTAGGTCACTGCCCAGTAAGTATTATGAATTAAATTTTTATATTCATTCATTCATATATTTTAATTGTCTTATACAAACCTAATATTATTAATTATTATTCTATTTAAAAGTTTGTTGGCTAGTTCTTTGACTAACTGTGTATATAAATCACACATTTAAATTAACTGTGAAGTTTGATTTGTGAATGGTATGTATATTATCGGCGTTTTTATTATATTAATATCTATCAATCTCAAAAATAAAAATGAAATGTTTCAAAAAAAAAAAAAAAGTATGACATTTTAAATATCAATTTATGTTATAAAAATGTGAATTAACTATTTGTGGTGAAAATTATTTATGACAAAACATATTATACGATATACATATGCCTTATGAACGACTGAGACAATTCAAAAATAATTTTAACAACCATTGTCCATTTTGAGCTTTCACATTTTATATAATTTACTATAAATGTTAGTTACAGATAAAATACTTTCAATTAAACACAGATAAAAAGATGGGCGGTCATCGTTTCCATCAAGAATGCGATTTTTCTTCTACTTATATTATTGAAATGGAGTTTGAGAATCCCTTGTCTATCTTCAGCGTCATCGATCATCGATATATATCGAGAATCAGGATACACCATTTTGATATGCAATAGAAGAATATAAAAGTAAAAAATTTCTGCAAGAATGACTTTTTTAAAAAAGGTACGTAACAATATTATTAAAAATAATAAATAGTTATTATAGTTATATTTTTATATTATTTAGCTATTAGGTATATTTTACATCATACTTAGAAAACAAAATCTATACAGAATTATACTATGAATAAATAATACCGTAACTAAGATAGGTAATACATTTTTTTTTTTTAATATCTTATTTGGTTATTGGAAACCTATTCTGCTAAAAGTGATTTCCAAATTACTAAATATTTTGCGATACACACGAAAAGTTATTTATTGATATTTCTTATATGTATAATGTGTGTATTGTGTATTATATAGTATAAATACGGTTGTCAATTATTAATAATAGGCCTTGCGGTATTTAAATGAAAACAATATAACACTACATTACTATAACATTAGATACATTTGAATACAATAATATCACTTTATTTGGACGCGTGTTTATCAACTTACAATCAAAATATTGGATAGTGACACAAGTTTATCACTGTGCAATGTTTATGCAACAGGTCAAAACTAAAAATACCGACTTGTACTACGTTTATAATATAGTCAACTGGGATAACCGTTAATCGTTATAGATAAGTGTTAGGTTAATCAGAATGTTTTATGCAATTTTTTTTTTTTTTTTATTCAAATAAGACTACCATTTCATGTATTTTCACGTTACTACTATGGTAATATTATTGTGTACTACGATTAATAGTAGGTACTAGATTAAAAACAATCAAGTATAATGGTCGCAAGTACCTATATAATTTATAAAGAAATACGCACCTGCGTTATTAGTGTGTGCAAAACGTTGATGGTTAAAAAGTGTCGATGGTCTAATTGGACTATTATAATAGGTATACACGCTGCGTTATAGTAACAGTTTGCAATAAAATGTATGATACGTGAAAGAGATTGATAAATAAAAAAATATCTATTGCGGAAATGATTTTTTTTTTGCGATAGAACGTTTGATTTTTACGGTTTAGAAACGGTCGGGAAATGATTCGACCGATTTTGAACGCTTTCCCTTTAGAACCAATTCCAAGATATCGAATCGACTAACCTAAAATCAAAGAACGACAGAAAATTGAGTTTTTTCTGTATAAACTAATGTTCACGTGTCGTTGAACACGTTTCTCAACGACTGAACTTATTACAATATTGCTTAACTGCAATAAATGTAATGACTAATGAAGAAAAAACTATTTTTTCACATTTCCATAAAATACATTAGAATTTTCTTAAATAAATAAAAAATATTTTATTATACTTTCTAGATTTTAATTAATTATAATACATTTTTATATTATATAGGTGTTTAGTATTGGTATAAGTAAAAAAAAAAAAAAAATAAGAATGATAAACCATAATATATTAAATCAATAGGTATTAGATTAAATCACAGTAAATATTGTTTTGCTTTTAATGTATTAAAGTTATAAAAATATCCATTACAAAATATACGTAAATATAATTTTTAATGTCAATATATTATTAATATATATATAACTATAGACATTTTACACTTGAATTTATATGATACATAAAAAAGAAAATACAACATTTAGTTATATAAAAAATGTAATTTATTATTATTATTTTATTTTTAAATCTTTTTTTTTTAGAAAAATGTGGATGCTTATATGTTGGAGTAAATAATATACTATATTATAATTCTGCTGAAGTAATGTAAAAGTTCGCGGAATTAATGCGAAAGCTGTTCCAGTGGGGCCATAGGTTCAAATGAAATAAAAAGATATAATATTATAATAATAAGCTAAGGAGTCAAATAGTTTAAGAAACTATCAAAAACAGTATAATTACTGAGTATTGAGTAGGTGCTGAGTAAATACTTACAACTTACTAGAGTACAAGACAGAAATGTTTACCACCGGAAAAGGTTCTCACTGAAAAAAACAATCATTACAACCAATACATTCCTCGGTTACGTCAAAATTAAAAAGATATACTCGTATACTATATAGGTACTTATTTTTTATTTTAAAATCTGAATAACCTGATATATTTTAAATCGCTAGTACACTATTTTTATAACCACATGATAAAATGACATTAACGCTATGTCGCTATAAAATATTGTTATTTCGATCACGAATGAAGTTTGTAGGCAGGTATAATAGGAGTATAATATACGCAGTATATGACTATTTAAAGATAAAATAATAAGTACGCATTGTATGTAAATACAAATTTATCGCTGAATATATAAGTCTAAATTTTGATAGTTGTAATGGTAGTTCAACAGACATGTTGTGGATAAAATGAAAAACAGGCGGGTGAGGTATAAACCTACTTAAAATATTTAAATATTATAATGAATAACCACAAAATAAATTGTATTCATTATATTTGTTTAACCTAATTTTGGTGATATGAATATTCATACAGTACATTTGATTGAAATGTCAGTATAATATTATAAATAATAATAATATATATTGCTACAACGAAATTGATACAAAACATAAAATAACACATCAAATAAACAATAGTTGCAAGCACATTCAATAAGCATGTATACAGGCGAGCTTAAGTTAATAGTAAGAAGTTAAAATTACTTAATTATAAAGAAAATATTAGATAACTTGGACTTTCAAAATTAGTATGATTTTCTAATAAGATTATTTACAATAAGTGTATTTTAGACAAATTTAAAAAATTGTAATATACTATTTAGTATTTATACTTATTATTATTAATGACAATTTTACACAATATGAAGTCGTGCGTGTTCTATAGTCAGTAACAGCATATTATCTAGGTACATTTATAATTTATATTGAATAAGATTAATTTTTTATTTTTTTTTATTATTGTTCAATATTAAATTAAAAACAAGTATTATATTTTAATTTATATAAGTTTGAGTTCTATTGAAATCTATCAAATGGTACTGTATATACTGTATAATTTTTTTTTATTATTTAAATATTATTTTGTCATTTAAATACCCACATACTAGTAGAATTGCATTTAGTGCAAACCACATGTTATGTTAATATCATACTCGACAAATATAATAGTATATAGGTACCGTTGTTCTAATACATCCTAAGGCCATGTACGACCTTGCTTGAATAAAACAAAAAAATAATAACCTATAAACATAATATTTACTAAATTGTTCATATGTTTATTAACATCAATTATATTATTCCATATTATGATTTGTGGAAGGTTGCAAAACAACGAAAGATTATCAACTGTATTCATCAAGTTCAAAACAAAATTGCATTTCACTTGTACGATTAAACATTAAACAATATATTATTATAGACCATATACCTTATACGTAAGTAAACAATACAATAAACAAAAAATATAATAGATGCCAACTTTTTAGCGTTCGTCAAAAGATAATAAAAATATATTACACAGTAAAAATAAACATTAAAATTTCTTTTTGAAAAACTACTCATACTGCCTATAGATGACCTGGTTATGTCCCATAGTCATTTTATTAACGCAACTTTTCAACAGATAACTGCACCTACACTATAAGACGTATATACTATTATTAGGCACCTATTCTAATTTTTAATATATTACAAATAGATACTATATGGTCACAATACTATTCAAGAATGTAATAAATAATACCAATATTTTAACCTGTAATTATTTCAGTTTATGTTATAGGTACACATTTTCACTAGGTACTTGTTGACTTGTATAAATTACGTTATACGATTTACGTGATCACGTGCCACGTGGTCTAATTAATCCACAAATTCGTCGACACGTGGGATTTAAACAAGATATTATACAAAGATAATTTATGGGAACAACACGATCTCGTTTGATTTAAAAGGCCTATGATCTTAATCGTTTTGTTCCAGCAGTCTCTATAGAGTCATTTGGATCCAATGACCACGACACGGATAGGATACTTAGAAAATATACGAATATTTTAATCTACGTTGAGATTAAACGGAATATTGTAATATAATATAAGCAAGTTAACTTACCGACAAGTTCGTCATAATTTTTTTCTCTTTATTAATTATTTAGCTTATTAAAATCGCAATGTTTGGATTTGATACCTAACTACGCCATTTCAGGAGTGTCATTTGATAAAACTTCTATTATTAAACGAGATTTTTATATTATAATTTATTAAGTAGGTACCTCGGTAGGTACTAGATTTAAATTTGAAATATATATAAGAGTAGTTTTTTGTAAATTTGTGTACTAATAAATAATAGGAGATAATCATAATATATTCTATATTTTTCTAAAACCAATTTTTATTATTATTATTTTTTTTTTTATATTATTTGATATTTACAATATAATGGCGACAAGTTATGGTTTTGTGCAAAATTGTATTAATATGCCTCTTACTGAATACTGCATTTGAAACTATACAGTAAATAATAATTATAAAAACTAATGGAAAATGGTTGGAGTATTATATACTCCGTTTCAAGTGGCTATTGTGCATTACACTATTATCATAACAATTTATATTATTATTATTATATTTATTGGTATTTAGACTCAAGGTTGGAATATAAACGTAGTGTTTAATTTTAAGCTGAATATAACAACAAACTTAACGAATCATTTATTACTGCAGCGTAATATCGAATATGTATATTATGCTTGAAGAGTACATATATTTTTCAAAAACAAAAAGTTGTTGGAAAACTAGTAAATTTATTGAAATATGAATAGGTATATATTTTCTTTGCAAGTTCCATTCGCGGTTATCTAGATTAGATAAAATTACCTAAATAAATAATATATTTTTTAATAATTGCATGGTGCCTGATATTAGCTTGAAGGGTTTACTCTTTACTCGTCACAGGTATAGTTATAGAATTTTTTTTCAAAGATAAAAGACGTTCGAGTGAAATAAAAATGAGCCGATATAACCCTATACTCATACCGCAGTCATGCCTAACTTATAATCGATTGTATTTAAAACGTTTTATCACACTGCTGCAGCCACTATCGTATAACTTATAACATGATATAATATTATGTATACCTGATGGAATAATATACATTAAGTATGTATACGTATGAGTACTTTGCTATTTTTATGTACCTACATAATATGTACAGTCGTAATATGGCGAGGACTGACGTTTCCTGGAAACGTCGGACATAGATAATACCTATATATTATATTATATCCTGCTGCCGCGGTGGCAGCGACTCGAGAGGGGTTCTTCGTTGGAGACTATAACTCTTGTCGCCCGTGTCGTAAATCCTTTCGGTCTCCGAGAGAAACATGCAAATCCACGACCGGACCGGACGGTCGTGAGGCGTGGGCGGTAGGACGAAACGGGTCGGCTGACTTTGCAGCTGCAGCAGCAGAGAAGTCTATAATATAGGCATATTGGTTCGTATACGTCATTATTAAGAGCGGCCCACGGTTTATTATAATAACTCTTAAGTAGCCGACAGTGCATATTATTATTATTATTACCTATATATACGTAGTAATGGCTCAATGCGTGAGCTTTCCTCTCGCTACCTGCTATTTATACAGTACGTACCTACGACCCGAGGCCTGACCACCGCAACAGCGCATTGCACTACCTGTGTCGCGAAAACTTATCCCGTTCAATCGTCATGGAATATCGTGCACAACGTAAATCATGATAATAATTTAACCGGTTTTTTATTATTATTTTTTTTCATATATATATTATGTACATATAATAACCCGACTTATTGTCTGCCTCGCTAATCGACCGCCGGCAATCTCGTGGATCATACGCTCGCGATCCGATCGACAGAAATTATATCGAATCGATAAATAATCTTAAACACAATATCATACGACGAAACTGTTTATATTATATTATAGAATATGTTATATATATATATATATACCTCGTGATCGCCGATGTACTGCCTCTCAGACACTCTTCCGGTTCGGGTCACTAATGCTGTATACTCGGAAGTATTTTAAACGATCGCGACTTATCGATGGCGGGCTCTTGTGCGACTTTCGTGTCCATGTGTGTGCGATCAACAACGATAATTATTATGACATTCGTTCTGCGGGCTCCGCGTGAGCGTCATCCGTGTACAGCGCACTATTGTTATATAGCAACACGCGACATGCGATTTTTCCGAATCGTAAAAAAATTAACAAAAATATATTATACCATACAGATAAACGAAACCGAACGGATGTAGCGACAAAACCGCACTCGTGCGCACTGCTCAAACGCGCTCGCAAATGGCTATGGGCAGACTTTTTAGTTTTCGGCATAATATTATTATTATTATCATCATCGTCACCGTCACTGTGTCGTCTGCGGTGGTGGTGGAGGAGGAGGAATTAAATAAACTGCTGGCGAATATACGCTACCGTGTGCCGATGGCTGTACTCGCGGTGGTATATAATATAATGCGCGAGACCGCTCGCGTTTAACACTTTCTTCAGACACGGCGTTTTCCCATTGTTATTACTGTTACTATTACTATATTTGTATCATTATATTTTAGGCATTACATTGTGCTATTATAAAGTGGGAGACTCTGTGGCAGTGGTTCGAAACGGATACGACGAAATAAACGGCCACCGTTTTAAAACGCGTAACGCTATTCTACTACACAGCAGCGCATTTATAACAATAATGATTTAATATGTAGGTATATAAATAATCACTATAATAGGCGAGATTTAATCAAATTTTCAGGGAACTAATATTTAAGTAATTAAATAAACTGACATAATTACCCCATATACCTATCAAAGTTTCGAATAATTTTTTCCCCTCATTTCACAAATATTACCTACCTACCTATAAATTGACTACCTATATTGTGCAACTAACAATACTTTAGGTATATATAATAAAACAATTAATAATAAAATAATAAACATAATACAACAGTGAAAAAATCAAAATATGTTGTTAAGTTTTCTACTTTTATTATTAAATATATACCTTACTATAAAGGCAGTTGTGCTGTGACCTACTAAACATAAAACAAAGTAAGACATAAGCCACACTTCATTTAACGTTTAACGGCATAATGATTCTATTGATTCTTTAACCCGTCCGTCCGCAATAATATTACATCACTCATACTAATAATTGTATAAATCTCTATTTATTTATGAAAAACAGTAAGTGGAAAAAATTTAAAGTTAAAAAACTTTTTATTAGATAAAACATAAAACGTTTTTATTTCCGGTGTTAAATGGGTCAAACCAAAGATAAAAATAATTATTAACCACAAAAATGGAATAAAATTGATTTAAATTTTTAAAAATCGTTCCAATATTATGTATTTATATATGCCCATTCTATATCAATAATTAATGTTTGTCAAAGTTGATATTCGTCAATTAATATTTTAGGCCTTTTTTTGTGAGAAGAATATTAGGTATTCACTATATATATATATATTATAATTAAATAAACAAATATTTATAGTTGTCTCTGACGATTTTGTTAGCTACTATAGTATACTCATGCGTTATTAGTCTTAATAAAATATGTCATAACGATGTTATACTTTTACGAAATAATAGTAATAATATCACTTTCAGTATTGGCCTCGCGTGATTTGGCGGACGAACATATTTAAATATAAAAGATAATGTAATATTATAGTATTATTATCATTGTATATTGTGTGATGGTACCAGAGAAGAGACTGTCGACTATAGCAAGTGTACAGGACAGGTAGCCCGCGGTACATAATGAAGGTAAAAGTCTTTCACTAAATTCGAAACCAAATATAATGCGATGACGGCCCCTTCTTCTCATTCAAACTAAAAAAATGTAGGTACTATAATAATATATAATATATATAATGATAAGTGACATCAATGTTCAGCAGCCACGATTTTTATTGTACAAATCGTATCCGTGTCAATAGAATTATGGCCTGGAAAAAAAAAGCGTGCATGCACAGTGATCGGATCACAACTTAACGTGAAAAACTCGCATGCTTGTTATGTTTAATGGGTCTATTTTATACGTATGCCTTTACAACATGCCGAGTGTGTATTATTTTCAAACAAAATAATATAACCATTTCAAATGAGATGTATATAATATAAAATACACTATAGTACTATACAAATAATATTTGTTCTACCAGTAAATAAATTCACTTTAAGCCTATACGAGCAAATAGTACCGAGTGTGAATTTTTTTCCCTCCAAACTGTAAAATTGACAGTTTTTATTTTTCATTTATTTTATTATAATTATTATTTTTTAACCCAATTAGGTACATTCCAATAACTACGTTTCATGATTTAGTAGACTTGATATTTACCAATTAAACTTAATTTAAGCGTTGTAATTAAAAGTTTTACGGAATAAGTTTCTCTCTCGGAGTATAAAGCAGGTATAATCAGTGTTTTTTTTACTTCTAAAATTATTCTAAAATTATTTCAAGGCCATTGATCATTAACTTAACATACAATACCGTTGTAAAATATGAGAAAATATGTATATATATATTATATTATAGTATATTATAATACGTTTTACATTGATTACTTGTATTTTAGATTAATATAACCAATATACAATGTTTTAGAGATCATACAATGTTATAAGCAGTGATAGATTGTAAATTTACCAAAGGCGTATTAATTATGTTTAGTTACTATACATTATTATGTACCTAGCTAAGATTCTTGTTCCATAAAATGCATTTTTATTTGTTTTTTTTTTTTTTTATCAATTCTCAATATTGTTGGTTTAATTAGACGAATAAAAATTGATTTAAAAAAATTGGACTCATGAAGTGATGAAAGCAAATTTATTACGATAAGAAAACACGTATAACCTAGAGTAAAGGGTTACAAATGGATTTTTTAATTCAAGCTTTCAGACATATTTCTGTCCAAGAAGTGATGCAATCAATAGACAGAAAATAACAAAAAAGTAGAAGCGAAATGTATAAGAAAAGATTATGTATAAATATATAATATAATATATTATTGTATTATTACTATATAATATTGTACGTCTTACAGACGTTTTCAGAAATTTCAGAGAATAGAATTATTACTTAATAGAAAAAATCCCCAGAATTTTTGTGAGTGCCAATACTGCCAATTCTAACATGGCTATATATTATAATTGTCTATCATTAACTATTGGTTACTTTGTATTTTTGAATTGCTGTTGTAATTAGGTGAACGGCTGAATAGTATGATCTTATTGGTAGTTTGTATTTATTTTTATTAATTTTTTTTTTTTTTTTTTTTATAGTAATCATCAATACATTTCACTATGTATATATAATATATTATTATTCGTTGCCCAAAACCTAATAGGCAACAGATACGTTTTACTTAGGCACGGATAGTAAACCAAAAATAAATATAGGTACAGAACTTGGTCATTAAATATGCGTATAGGTATATTATACACCTACAGCTGCGTTTAATAGGTATAATCAATTAGTACCTATGTGTAACACTGTAACATGGTCATGTACTATGAAGAGTCTACCAGGTGTACCTGTTAAGTGTAGTATGACATAAAATTTGTTTAAATAGATAATAAGTTGAAATATCAACATATTATATACTTATATAATACAACGATTGCTTAATATTATCATAATGTACATATTTGTTTGTCTCGTCGATTTCGCTAAAAATAAAAGCCGGCTAAACATTACAAATTATTTAACCTACTAATAAGTATATACGTATACACGATTCAGTCGTATGGAATTTACTTTTATATTAGTTTATAAGTAACAAATTTCTGATAAGCAAATGGTCAATAATATATTGATAAAAATAGATAAATCTTTAAAAAAATATATTTTTCGTTGACGGATAGGTAAGCTAAAATACATTATAAATTTATAAAGTATATATTAACTTATAACTACTTGGAAAAAAAATCGTTAAAAAAAATGTCCTCAAACATAATCCGATAACATTAATTTAGCAAAAAAAATGTTTGAACCAGCTGCTAAACAGGGTACACAATTTTTAAATCTCGCCCCCCCCCCTCCCTACAGAAAAAAAAGAACTACGTTTTTAAGTAACGGCTACGCGTAAAACGTTATACGAGTACACTAGCTCCGACGCATTGAACGTCGTATACACAAACGATTCTACTTTAGGTAGAAATAATTTCATAATTATGTGCCTATATTATAATATTATAATATTGACTGTCTTTATTAAAGGCCTTGAGCTATGTGGCACGACTGCGCGACACATTCGTACGCGTGTGATATCGCAGCATAATATATAATAGTACCTATACTGTCGAACAAGTGCAAATGTGTTTACACAATATCACGTGTGTAATCGGACTTGGGAGGAGGGGACATTTCAGCATTTGCGCAAAAGACCACGCGAACTTCAATATAAATCTTTCCGAACATGGCGGACACCGTGCACATGCGACTAAAACGTACACATATAATATTGTTATAACGATCTCGCGGATATCGCAGCTGTCGTGTCCACTGTCGGTGATCGATCTCGTCCGACGTCTTGCAGGCGAGTTCCACAATTTTCTTCTCCGACGGAGCTATAATAATATATAATATAATCGTTTCCCGCAATCCGCTCACGTCGGTCGGCACTTTAACGCCGTACAGTATTTTCTCGTTTTCAACTTTTTGCATCGAATACGAAATTTATAACATACGTATTATAATGTATTATGCATACGTACTTATTGGCCGCCGAGTACCTATCACTTACCTGGTATATGGTGTTAATACATTATTATACAGCATTAAGTCGTACCGCGTGTACACGAGTCGCTTGTCACGTAGGTACCTCCTACCTATACGCGTGTTGTCGTACTGCAGGCACGTCCAGTGTAAGTGTGGCATTCCCCGGCTAAAAGCCGTTAAACATCGCGTATATATATACCCGTAATATATACAAGTATTATAATGATACAGCATCCTTTCTCTCGTATGTCTTTAGTCTAACACAGAAAATCTGGTTTTTCTCTCCAAACTACACGAACAGATAATATTAACCCTTTCAGTCCCGACTTTTTTTTTTTTGTTTTTTTCATTATTTTCTTTTTATTTACCGTGTTAATGAGTGATCCTGTGAATTTCAAAATTTTGGCACAC
>VUJU01002300.1:9371-39261 GCA_009835225.1 Aphis craccivora
AGACAAAAAATATTTAAAACTTGTATCTCAATAAATATTACCATAATATTATAATTATCTTTATAACCATACATTTGAGAATTTTTTTATTTTGACCCCCCCCCCCTAAAATGTTACTTATGGGCGCCCATGGCTACATACAGTTCTGTACTTCAGTGACTAAAATATAATATCATAATTTAATTAAAATTATTCCCTATAGGTAACAACATTTTATTGACAAATAAAGAAGTATTCGATTTAAATAAGACAACTTATTGGATTATAAATTATAACATTATAAATTGGTTAAAGGTACTAAAACTTTATTCGTGTCGCTTAATATGTTAATTTTAAAATATTGTTATACAACTTTAAATTATGATGTGCTTACCTAAGTATACATTATTTAGGCTTTGGTATCTACGTAATAAGTAATAATTAATAAATAAAAATTATTAAGATTATGCCTCAACTAATTTTTGGTACAATTTTGTTAATTAAATTAAAACAAGCAACACCTATAAAGTCTAAAAATAAATGGATTATTTAAGCTAAAACTCAACTAAAAAATAAATAAATGGTTTACAATGAAATGGTTGTATATGTCAATAAAAATTGTTTGGTAAGTTATCAATAATTATTCACAATGGTCGATTGATTTACCATGGTTAATATTAACGTGCGTGGCTCTTGCAATAGGGCCTTCCTCCTTTTGCATAGAAACTCTGCCCTTCCAAATTTACCTTACATTTCTATAAACATTCATAAACATTTTTAACAAAAAATATACAATAATTATAATTATTTAATAAACTACGGCTAGAGGGCAATGAAAATGAAAAATAAATATAAAATACGTACCGAACAATTGAAGCACGGACTATGATAATTGCTATTTAAAGCTTCGACCCAACGATCACCCGCCTCAATTGGAAAACCACAAGCTATGCATTTAGTAGTGAATAATTCATTCCAATCTGTAATATTGGAAGAAAATAATTACAATATTTTTATTATAAATATTATTTTTTGGTCGATATAATAACTCACCATTTTCACAGTACGGAAGACTATCTTCCAAAAAGAACGGGCTATTACCGAAAAGCTTACCGCAATATGTACAGTTGAAACATTCGGGATGGAATTGTTTTCCAATAGCATTCAGGCAATCCTATGAAATGATAGTATCATTGATAAATTATTTGTTAACGTAAAATCATCCAACAGATAAAAACTCTACCCCTTTAATTTTCTTGGAGCACTTTGAGCACACTGGAGCGAGATATTGCTCAAAACAGTATTCGCAGTACAGGCCATTATCTTCCTCTACAAATCCTATATCCTGTAATGGACGTTTGCACTTCTCATTTGTACACACGAAATGTTCCGGACACCAAATCTTTCCGAGGGCGGTAATAAACGGTCCTCTGTTAAATAATAAAATATTAAATAAAAACGTAATCGTAAAGGTTAGTATAAGAGCAGAAAAAAAACCACAGCAAAAAGCTAACAAACCTTGTGATTTGGGTTTGACAACAATTACATTCGGGGTTTTTAATGATCTTTTGTGCATTGCTACCGATGTCTTCTGTAATTGTAAGTTTTCCAAGTCCTGGGAGATTATTAATCACCGTGAGAAGCAAACAAACAACAATTGTGATGAGTTACAAAAACCAAGAAATTGTTTAGTAAAACAAGGCCGGTGCTGAGTTACCTAACTCATATATCTACTATTTTTCTTACCTTGACCAGTTGGTCCAAAACTCTAAGTACTACTAATGCACACAAACAAACAAATACCATATATCACAGTATTATTTACCTTATGTACAAATTGCATTGTCCACATAATGGCACTCTGGCACCCGGGGTCAAATTTTGTGGGTTCAGCACTCCACGACCCCTTCTAGGTGCTGTAAGACCCGCTGAAGCACCAGCTCTTCCCGTCGGCTGACCACCTATATCGGGTATGGGTATAGGTGTTGGAACACATTTAGGTTGTTGTTTTTTAGTAAGACATGTTAATTTTTTAGATAACAATGCAGCAGGTAATGATGATTTCGGCATAGGAGTGACCGGTTCTGCTAGAGTATCATTATTCATGGAAACTTGTGGTGTTAATGGTATAGACTCTTTAAAGGATTTAGGTGTAGAAGTGGATTTTGGAGTAGCAGCTACAGACGTGCTATTAGATGAAACGGGTTCAGAATTACTCGATTTCGAAACATTGGAATCAGCGTTTTTAGATTTATATGAACCACCATCTAAAGAAGATGGTTCATAACCTAAGGCAGGTGCAACTTTAGAATGTACATGAGTTTCTTGTTTTAAAAACGAAGCGTTTTTTATAGATGCTTTTGGTATAAATTTAGATACTTTTTCTTCAATTCCCGGACCTATTATTTTTGTAGAAGATTTTTCAGAGGGTGTAACTCTATGAGGATTTTCTGGTATACTTTGTTGATACCGAGGTATATCAAATGGCTCATGGAGACCAGAAGCGGTGAACGGATGTCTAGGTAGAGACTTAGAAGGTTCAGCTATCTCGTTGATTTCTTCATTTATTATTTCTTTAGGTACTTCAAGTTTGGGAGGATCAAAAACTAATTCTTCTACATACTCAAAATTAGTTTCGTCACGGTCGAAATCTCCTGCTGCTGTGGATAATTTAAGCTCATCTGATACAGGAGGGAAAGACTTCAATCCTAAACTAGCAATTTGCTCTTCTTCTGAATCAATAGCTGATGCTGGTGAATAAATTAACGATCTTGTCATTAATAAAGGAACCGCAGGAGTTTTTTTATTATACCCATGCATATATCGAACTGGGTTGTTTCCTACTTGTCTTGACGGTGTTTTGGATTCGGTTAATTTATAACTACGATCGGGAGCTATTGCTAATGCTTCTGACATGGTCATTGGTTTTTCTTCAAGTGTGGAACTTTCTATTGGATTTGTTATAAATTCTGAAGCGTCCACAAAAGTGGGAAGTGGAGAATAACTTCTCTCGGGAGCAGTTTTTAATGCGGCAAGCATAGGCGATTCTGATCTATTTTCTTCTGTTTCAATCATCGGTTGTTTTGATTTGATATTAGGTTCAGTAATAGTAATATGAGAAATCGATTGATCTTGTACGATATCAAATATTTTGCTTTTTGAACCATCATAATCATCAACATTTTGATTATGATTTGACTCCACATTTTGATTATAATTTGACTCAACATTTTGATTATGATTTGACTCAACATTTTGAACATAATGTGATTCTACAACTTCTAAACATTCAACAGTTGACCGAGAAATTGTGCTTTCCACTTGATGATCGTTAAGATTAATTGAACACTGAGATTCGGTTTCTACATTAATTTCATGCTTTGGTTGTGGTGTAGAGGTTTTTGACCTACTGTAAATTCTATACCCCTGTGGAATTTCTGGTGGAAATATTACCAAATGGGTAGGTGAAATGGATCTGACATTATTATTTGGAGGCAATAAAGACCGAATTTCGTGAGGTACTTCTGCGGTAGAAGTTTCTAGATCATCATATTTTTGAATTGGTGATTGAGATCTTTCTTCCTTAGATGACTCTATTAACATTTGCGTGGCTATTGAAGCATTTAAAGATTGTTTGCATTGGCTTAGTGTACGACATACATCCTTGGCACACAATGTAGGACACATACTTGAGTCAGTAGTTAATGGTTTTGAAACCACTGGACAAAATGCAGAACCGGTCGAAGATTTGGGTTTTAAGAAAGGTAATCTTGGTTGAGAGTTAACAGAATTTTTAGACTCTAAGGTTAGTGTTTTAAGGTAAAAACCAAAATAAACATTAAATTAATTTTCAATCTAATATAATTATAAACAATAAAAAGCGTATTGAACAAATTATTATAATTTTAACTAGCAAACCTATATTGGCTATACATAATAATTGTTAGATACATTACAATATTTTTATCAGTTTTGACTTATACTTTTAATTTTTTTTTTTTTTTTAAATATTTATTTTAAAGAATACTACTAACAATATTAACAAATATTGTAGGTTGAATTTATTTTTATTTTTAAGTATTTGAGAGTAAAACCTACTGTTGAATAGTATCTACTTAAATATTTAAATGCGGTCAAAACATGATATAAAGTAATATTTTCGAATTGTGGTGACATTTTATGACATGAGATTATTTTACAACGTTTTAGTGAATGCAGTCGATGTAGGAGAAGACGTGGTATTTGAGAAAAATGGAATAGCTTTACACAATTTAACAGTACTTGGATGGTTACTTTTAAACTTGTAAGAGTTTTCCACAGTTGAAGTGGACTTGTTATTAATATTTGGTACAATTTTATAATAATTATTGGATGATTGATTTAAAAATGACGTATCACTTATTAAAGTATTTGGTGTAAATGTTGACACTTTATTTTTAATCCCAGGCCCCATAGATCTATTAGACGTTGATAAATTATCGGAAACTGATGTCTGTGATGATTTTGTAATGTTTTTTTGATATTGTGATTGATTCAATAGCATATTTTGATTAGACGAAGTAAATTTACTCTCCAGTTGATTTTTTTTGTGTTCTTCAAAGTTAGGCACTTGAGTAATAAATGTCTCATTGTAATTAGATTTACTTTTTATTGGTTCATAGGGGCCAGAAATCGATAATTTATCAAAAGAAATTTGAGATTTCAAACTTGTTGTTGGTTCTTTTTGTAAATTTACACTTTGTATTTGTTGAGGTAATTCTTTATTTTTTTGTAACAATACTTCAGAAATTTTATTGTTATATCCATGCATGTATCTAACAGGATTATTTCCAATAGGCCTTGTTGAATTTTTTATGTTAGTCGATTCAAAATTAATATTCTGATTTTGAACATTTGACTTTGTTTTATTTACTTCATTAGCGGGATGTGCTATTGGTGTTGGCAAAAGTTCAGAAGCATATATAAAAGTTGGAAGAGGAGAATAACTTCTTTCGGGAGCTGTTTTTAATGCAACTACTAATGGAGATTCTGGTCTATTTTCATTTTCTACTGGTAAAGATACCCAAGGTGCAGGTTTAATAATTGGTTCAGTAAGAGCAATTGGCGTAAATGGTCGATCAGGGGCTATTTCCATTGCCATGCTAATTGGCCCTTTTAAACCATGAAATTTAGGTAAGCAGTTGAGTTCTGCATGTTCAGAGTATTCATCTGTATATTGAGAAAGTACATTTTCTGATTGAGATTTAGTTTTAAACGCATTCGTTAATATTGGTTCATTTCTAACAAAAGTTTTATTTCCTGGTTCTGGTGTATGTGGCTTAGAGTATGTACGATATTCAGACGGAATTTCAGGAGGAAAAGTTATTAATTGATTGGGTGAAATTGCTCTAATTTTATCATTTTGTGGCAATAAAGACCGAACATCATGAGGTTCCTCAGAAGAAGTAAAATCTTGACCTTTATCATCTGGAATAGGTGAATGGGGTCTCCCTTTTTTAGTAGATTCTATTAATAATTGATCTGCGATTGAGTCGTTCAATGAGTGTTTTAATTCAGTCATTGTACGACATACTTCTTGAGAACAAATAGATGCGCGTTTTCCGGAATCATATTGCACTGTCTTAGATACCACAGGACAAAAAGCAGAACCGATCAATAGTTTTGGTTTTAGGAAGGGTAATCTTGGTAAAGAGTTAGTTTTGTACTTAGGTTCATCTGAAGTTAGCAAATTAAGGCAAAACACCAATGAAAATAAAAATTGATTAATTTCCTTTCAAATTTAGAATACAATTGACATATTTATAAATTATAAGCATTATTGATATTATCTAACCTACTTCTACTTGTAATTAAAAGGAAAATTATCATATATCCTCATATATCCTGTTACTAATATCTTAGTTACTTATTGTTAAAAGACATTTATAAATTTTATGTTCTGACTTAATATTCTATAAAATTATTTAATTCAAACAAAAACGGTCAATTAAAAAAAAAATAAGCTTTTAAAATCATCAAAACCAAACAGCTAGAAGCTTAGAATATTTGTACATATATCTAAGAAGTGAATACAATTGAGAAAGGACGTGGTTTAGAGTTGAATGTTTTTATGTCTGAAAAATTTAAAATAATATGACTTGAATTATATTTTATGAGTTATGATAAATAATCATTAGTGCTTTAAATTCAATTTTATTAAAAACTGTATTTTTTTTTTAACGTATAAAAACCGTTTTTGCTTATTTTTAAAAGTTATTTCTATAACACTAATTAACTTCAATAGATTTTATGTTTATTTCTTTTGTTTACATAAAAGTAATATAACCCAGTCAGAATATAATAATTATATTAACTACTGTAAAAGAACCGATTCCATAATAATTTGTATGCACACACACATAGGTGTATATAATTAATAGTAGTTTAAATAGGTTAAGAATCGGAAATTTATAAACAAAATGTATATAGATATAATATATATATCCTTTTTAAAAAAAGTGTAATTTATGGAATGGATTTTTATACCTGTTACTTCTATGCACATCAAAAATTATGATTACGAGTAGAACTAATAGTATTTTTACCTGAAGAAATAGATTTTTTCAATTGAGAATTGAAGCCTATAAAATAAATTATTATACAACTTGTTTTTGCGTACTAACACTAATGTTTTATATTCATATTGAAATTAAAATTATTTTTATTTCTCATTTTAATCTAGGTAAAAGAAAAAACAACATAAGTATTGTTGTGTATTCTGAATAAAATATTTTTTTAAAAAAATTTTTAATTACATAATATTTAATATTGTAAAAAAATCCTTTTTATCTTGAAATTTTCGCGGTTTAAATACCTAGGTTATAAGTTAGGACAATTAGGTATTTCTAAATAAAAATATTGATACATTAACAAGACGATTACTTAAGAATGCTCAATTTAAACCAAATTATAAACGATATTTTTTGCTCTCAGATTCAGTTATTATAACTTATAAGTTACGACAAGTAGGTATGTTATACTAATTTTGTTGAAATATATTTTAGTAGGTACTTATTCATCCATTAACCATTTATTTACTACTTCTAAGAACTAAAATATTCTATATTATACTTGTATAAACTCAACACTAATGTATTTAGATAGTGATCCTAAGTATTATAATTTTATTTTAAGTTTAAACACATAATAAAAAAATTAATAACTTACCGGTTTGAACTTGGTTATATCCACCGGTGAATATCGGAGCAGTTGGTGTTTGTTTGGGTGCTTCATATGGTTTAGCATTCGAAAAAACTTTCGACGGAGTCTGAAAAATAATTTATGAAGAATTTGTAGGATTGTAAATATAATGAGAAAATAACATTGTGTGCAATAAAACATTGTTAAAAAATGTTGCATTTTGTAAAGCATTAATAACACAAAGATACAGCGTGTTTCAATATTTCAACATCCTATAGTAAATCATAACAATAATACAATTCACAAATATACTGCAGATAATGTCATACTAATGATACGAGTGTTACGGTGATGCTTAGACATAGGTATTGTAAATAGTGTTAACTATTTGTATACGTATTAACTGCAGTAGTGCAATTGTGCAACCTTTAATGCATAACATAACTCTTCTTCACACCTTGTATAATAATATTTTTTATTGGTATATTATGTTTATTACAAATTTATACCAAAAGTTTTTTTTTCATTAGTAATAACTATTGCTATTTTGAATTTAGTGGTACTGCGATGAACTATAATCCACACATAATGTTCACTTGTCAGTACTATATCATACGTATGAAATATAAATCAATAAGCAACAACAATAATCAAAAACATTTTCATCCAACTAAATAATAAGTTAACTAACTATAAAAATTAAATTTCAACAAAATTAAAAAAACTCATTATTTAGTTATATAATTTCAAACATAAATAATTTTTTAATTATAACTTTCACTCAATTTATTATCAACAACGGTTAGTATTGAAATTTTCCATATTATATATAGTATTGATCTACCTGCTGTTTGGGGGCGTTTACGTGACTAGGAGCTTTTGGAGCCTGTATAGTAAAAATATTTTTCATACAATAAAAATCTTCAATTTATATGAAATATAAATAAATCATAAAAACATAACAAGATGTTACACATTTAAACATTTTGAAAAACTATGTTTTACATATTCTACAATTCTACATACTCATGCATATTCTAAATAGGTACATCGAATTTAATAAATGTAATTGTTTAGTTCAGTCACTTTAAATGTTTCAGACCACAATAACAATATATTTTTATTGTAATTTTTTATTAGTAATAACTAGTATAATTTAACTATACAATTATAATTAAATATTAAGTATAAAACGATAAAAAATAAAAATTTAAATTGTATAAATATTATAAATGTTTAACTACCAGTGTTGATCTACTTTTGAATTATAATAAATTTGTGTTATAGCTAAATAGGTATAAAATAGGTATATATATATATTATAGATTTTAAAAATGTAACTTACGTGGAATGGTATTGGCGATAAGGTGCTTGGTTGTGGTGATTGCACGGATTGTGCGTCCTTCGATTTATTTGGTATTATATTGAATGATCCTAATGGTGGATTTGAGCCTCTGTTAAAAAAAAAAAAAAAACAAGTAGAAAGTAGTTTACAAGTAACAAATTGAATTTATTAGGTACCTATACCTTACTAATGTTACAGAATTGTGGACTTAAGCATATTTATTTTTTTTTCTTGGTTTTATTTGTTTGATCCAGCACTAACATTGTTTTAATTATATTACTATTTTTAGTTAGCTGTTAGATTATACTATAATATTAACAATTATGTATATGTAGAATACAATATTAAACATAACGAATATAAAGTAAAATATTATCAATCTATTTTATTATTTCATAGAAATCATAAAAAAAAAGATATTTATGAGATTAATATAAATGTGAATTTATTATTTAATTTACGTTATTTTCAAAATGTATTCATGATAGAATTTATCTACAAACATATTATAACAACTAACAAGCCTAAAATTGTCTATAACTATTAGATTTAATATCAATATTTTTGATAAACTAAATAAACAAAATTAAACTTTTTAAAGTTTTATTAATTATACCTTGACTAAGTTGATTCGATATTGAAAAGTATTATTCATAATCTTTTTTTAGGAATTCAAAATGTTGAACTACAATATACATATTTAAACAAAACAATTCCAAATCATTACTTACGGTGCTAGAGTAACTGGCTCTAAATTTGGTGTCGGTGGATTTTGTCTAGCAACCATTTTGGCATGAATGTCGCAATACAATTTGTTATTGATATTGAAATAACCTACGTTTTTCAAAGATGATCCACAAGTTGCGCATTTAAAGCACTCGACGTGTAGACTTTTATCTTTGATGCGTACGAACACACCTCTATATTTAAATTAAACTTTTATTATTTATATACTAAAATGGAATATTATAACTAATAAACACAAAATGTATTAGTGCCACGCGTGTTAATTTGCAAAAAGGAGTTCCGGGATAAGTTTAAAGATGATTACCAAGGAAAATCCAGTGTATCTTACATAATATCATTTCTGCAATCACTGCATTCAATACGCTTAGCATTATCCTCGAATTTGTCCACATCTTTCAAAGGAGAACCCAAATATGGATCTCGTTGTTCGGGCATATGCATGTTTGCTGCTATAGGTGTTATAGGGCGTGGTGATGTAGCACGGCCCCCTATTGCATGGCTTGAAGCCGAGAAATATGCAAATTTCGATTGTAGGTCTATTATTCCAAAATAAAATAAATTTCTTAGCCTCTAATTTCCGAAATATTAAATTCAGAAATTTCCAGAGTTATCTCTATAAATGATAGCATTATACAAAATAAGTTTTCAAGATAAAATGTCTACCCTACCACATTGTCTTATTTCAAGCGTCACCATAAGCACCAAGCACAATATACAACATTTCACATAACTTACACTATAAGTCTCTCACAATCGGCGCAAATATTTTGATTGGGAGCGCTTTGTGGTGCTTTTGGCTCAGGTGCGGATACATGCCGCGTTGCATTTTTGTTCATCGTATCGACAACAACATTTTGATGAACTTCTGTGTGTATAACATTTTGAACATTGTAGAGAAAAGAATACGAAAAAGGCATTTTCTTTTTGTATTTATATTTATCTGCAGCTATACGTATAAATTGTATTGATATTTTACCTGTTTCTAAATCCCTTGGTTCTTTATCGGCTTCTTGTACCATTTTAAACACTTCACTTTTGTTAGCTTCATAATTCTTTTCGTTTTTCTTAAAATTGACTCTGTAATTTTTTTTATTATAAATTATAATATGTATTTAAGTTTGTGAAACATCCACTAACCCTAATACTCCTCCAGCTAATACTTCCGCTTGAGCTGTAAGCGTCTCAGCAATATTCTCCTCGCTGTAAATACCTACTGGTGTGTTGTACTGTTTATTTACAATAGCTTTAACAGTTCCAGAATCATTATTGTATCCACTCGAATTAATCTATAAAAATTTCCTTAGTGAAAATACACGTATTAAATATAAATAAATTATATTTACTTTAGGAGATGAAGTTCCACTGTATGGCCGTGAAACAGCATTGTGTGAAGAACCAAAAGCAGGAGATTGTGGGCCAACTTTGGCCAACGATGTTTTTGTAAGTATCTGTGGAGATTGGGACAGACGGCTAGGCACTGGACTTGGTCCAACAGGTGTTACTGATGGTTTCCATGTACTTGTTCCACCACTGAAACATAAAAGTACATTTTTTTTGTAATTAATAAATTTTACAGACAATTTTTTAACCTAAGAATATACAAGTTAACTTTATCGTTTGTGTTAATAATTATTATATAGTTATAGAATATATAAAATTAAAATAATTATTTTTCGTCGTCACAAAAGAATTAAAAAAAATTAAATCTCAATAAGTTTATCTTCTAAAATCACTAGCATTTACATTTTATGCATAATCCAAATAATTATAATTCCTTATTAAAAAGATTATAATAATACTATCAGGTTGAAGTTTAAAAAAGTAGTTTTAACTCAGTTAAGACATTTTTGTAAGAATAACATATTGTTAGTATTGTCTCCTCTAATTATTAACCACATGAACACGAACAATATATATGCATATATATATATTTATTATACAAGTACCTACCTATTAAACTTAATGTTTTTTTTTTCGCGTAATTTAATTAAACTTGGCTATGATCCGAAAAAATATTATTTTCAGCAATGTCAAAGGAATCGTTTGACAAGAAACATTTATGTTTTACTTCCTTTTAGAAATAGAATTCACAAAATATATAAGTACCAGGAAATTTAAATTTGGAATCAAACCAACCACATACATATATAAATAATTTAACCTCAAATAATTTATTTTATAGCAATTATTGTATTCTGAATTATAATACTTAAATGATAGACTATATTTAATTTATAGATGATTAGTAGATTTTTAAATATATTAAAAAATGAGAAAAAAATGATTTAAAATATTAAAACACTAAAAATTTTGCAAAACTTAAAAAAATTGAATTAATGAGTTAATTTTAGAATACCTATTATTTAATTTACATCATAAGTTTTCAATATTATATAGTTTAAAACACTACTTACATGTTTATTGTATATACATTTTTTTAGACAATTATTTATTTATTTACTTTTCTATGATTGACAATAAAAAATTACAACTTAAAACACATGATTGAAAATTTACATATATTCATGTTTATTTTCTTATAATATTTTATAATAATAATAATATTTTTATAATAATTATTTCATGTAATATTTTCGATTTTATCTTTTTTATGCTTTACACATAAAAAAAAACAAGAATATGGTTATTTCATATTATAATAAAAATTATGTTTCATTGCGTATCTCTTTAATTTAATTCAATTTAATAAGGTAAAAGTGGCCACTATTGTTGTTATTATTTCTGATTAAAAATGAATCAACTTCTTAGCGATACAATCATTACAATACGTATGACGTGATTCGACAACAATAGAATATTGCTAGGACTTTTATGAGTTACTGAGTATTAAAAATTATCATTTGATTTACCGTTGAATGGTCACTTCAAAAGCGTTTCCAGCTCCCAGGATAACATCTTGGGCATCTTTGTGCTTCACATCATACACATCTTGATTATTGACCCTGACCAGAGCATCGCCTACTTGAAGACCAGCTTTCTCAGCTAAACTGCCAAAATTCACCTAAAACAAAACATACAATTTATGATATTAGACGTATTATGTATAATATGTGGACTGCAGTTATCGGTATAGTAAAAATTAAAATATGCTTCGTCATATTTATACATTTTGTATACAATAGAGATTTACTTGTTTAAGATTACTATTGTTTAGTTAAGCCACCAATTGAACAAAGATATTCCAGCATCATTATAACAAGTGCTTGTCAGATAGATAATAATAAAGGCATGGCTTATATGATATTATAAGCAATATAAGCGTTATATATTAAATAAGGAATGTAAAAGTATATTATTATATTCAAACAAAAATCACGAGGTTTATTTACGAAAGCTGAGTGTGACAGTGGGGTAGAAATCTTTAAATGCACAAGTAATGGCAGATTTTTTTACAGATTATACTTGCATATTTTCAATACCATTATATTTTAATAATATTTAGGTATTAGGTAAATTAACATATGCAATAAAAATGACGAAACATTAAATAAATGTGTATATGCGATCGATATACGACTAATCAATGAATATTAATTAAACGTACAAAAATATTAAAAATAAATAATTTCATAAAATAAAATAAATATTTGTTATGATTATTATTGAAACAAAATATAAAATAAAATAAAATAGAAAATAATAAGTCAATTGTAAAACACAATATATATAATGGAACAAATTTTAAAATAGATAAAAATTTCTCGAAAAAACGCATGCTGTATATTGCTGTTTACATTAAATGTTGGAATTGAATAATACAAAACAATATTGTAAAAAATAAATATATATAGTTATATAAATATTCCAAACATTTAAAAATATCGGAAAAGATAATAAATATATAAAAAAAATATAAAAATATTATAAAATATAAAAAAAATCAAGATAATAACTGCTATGAATATAAAAAAAAAACTTAATTCGTCTACATATAATTTAATATTATCACATTACATGTAGGTACCTATAATAACTAATAGTATTATCATTTAATAATTTTATATACTATTGTATTGTAGAGTATTTTAATTTATTAAAATATCTGATATTTCGTATAAAGTATTTTAATTAACTGTTTACTTTATATACCTAGTTTAAAAAGCTTTATACTTTTTAATCAATTTATTAATTTGTATATTAACCTATAATGAATTAAAATAGTTTTAATAAACAAAGTTATAAACTTTTATTTATGAATACATTAATAAAATAATGCATATTTTATGTTTATACAAAACTTTATTGTCTTTATTTATTGGTTAGTTGTTTAAAAAAAGTCATTCGACTTAAATTTCTACTTGTATAACATACATATATGGCTATATGTATTATATACAATATGTTATCCAAGATTTAGTAAACATAAATGTTGCTTAAAAAAAAATTATTATTATTATTATTATTCAATGAATAATTAATATAAGTGAACATTTATTCACTTATGGTTCACTGAATGTGATTAATGAACATATAGTTTTATGTTCGCAATACAGAGAACGAACACTAGAGTAGTAATTTAGTATATATATTATATACAAGTATACCTACATTATGCTATATTAATATAAAACTAAAATAAAATTTCGATGGGCCTGAAAAAAATATGGGGTTAAACAAAAAAAATTAAAAATAGAGTGTCTAGCGAAGAATATAATATTGGAAGACGTTCAAAATGAAAGAACTTTAAGTATATTAACTATAAAATATAATACTCATATAAACAAACAAAACAAAAATCAAAGGATAT
Source organism: Aphis craccivora (assembly GCA_009835225.1). Lineage (NCBI taxonomy): Eukaryota > Metazoa > Arthropoda > Insecta > Hemiptera > Aphididae > Aphis > Aphis craccivora. Next base: position 23,390 of record VUJU01002300.1, read on the forward strand.
ACTATATGTTTTAAGGGAAACATTATTATACATATTTCATAAATTTTGTTTTGAAACATAAACAATTAAAAATCAATACAGTATATAATATATAAATATATATATATATATTATTCTTAAATGTACATTTTTTCATCTAATTGTTGACCAATAAAATATGTAATACGAAGACGGCGAGTTTCTCAGAAGCATGTTTATTCTTTGGGAACATAATATTGTTAACCAATTATTATAAAATAGTTGTACTGGAAATCGAAGAAAAACGCTAATATTGTATATTATATAGAAACATAACTATGTTGACCTAAGGTATGCGACTTCGTTATCTAACATTTTTTTTTAACTCGAAGTTATTCTTTAGAGACATAATATGTAATTAAAGATTTCAAATGAAACAAGAATGGTAATAACCAATAGGTATTATGGCTATTTATAAGAAGATACTTTAAATACCTAGACGTAAACGTTTTAAAGATTATAACTTTAAATTGTATTTCATTTCTACTAAATACCTATTTAAGACATAAATGAAATTAAATATGTAGGTAGACGCATTGTACACCTGTATGATAAAATAAATACAAAGTAGATACCTAAAACACATATAATTATTATATTTCATATGTGTTATGTATAGCCATATGTATAGGATATTGAAAATTAAAAAAAAAAAACAGGTAAGTCGTTTTTCTATATAGTAACTTTTGAGTATACCAAGTATGCTGTACCTATATACTTCACCATTGACTAAGTCACTGTGTTCAATTTTAACTCAATGAAAAAACTATTATACTTTATTAAAAATGAATTTGAGGATAAGATTATCAATCTTTATTTCTTAGGATATTTTATAATTTATTTATAATACTTTTGGTAGAGTAATTTTTTTTCTACTATTAATACAATTCATTGTACATTTGTACTTATCTTTGCCAAAATCACACTCATACATATTATATATATTTATATCATGTATTATTGTTATTAATTAATAAATCAATATTGTTATACGATATACAGTATAATAGTGTGGAAATATGTTCTATTAGTATCTTAAATAAAGCCATAATATTTATCATTTAATGAAATTATATTATATAGAAGAACGACTTCCCTGTTGTTTTTTTAATGTTAGACATACCTACCTATATATATACCTATATAATTAAATTTTTGTTCTAAATAACTATTTATTTCAATACTTCAAGTCATTATATCTACTATAGATTTTATAAAGAATTTATTTAATTAGTTAAAGAATATACGAACTACAAGGATTTTTTTAAAATTTTAAACATAATATTATGTTTTAGTTTTAAAATCAATTTTGATAAACATACGAGTTACCTATTAAATATATACCTACATTTTAAAATCTAAATAGTTTAATATGTAAATACGACTGTATAATATGTTTAAAAAAAATTAACAGAATTTTTTTTTATTTAAGTTTGGTGCACATAAAAAATACCTTCGATATTGTTTGAATATTTACATACCGAACTCGGCACGTAATTAAACGCCTATTGTTCTCCTTTAATAATGACTAATGAGTATGTACCAAAACCAAACTATAACGTATAACTCTTGTTATAAATATTTTTACTAGGTACCATATTATTTCAACAGTATGTCAACTTAACAGATTGTATTACTAATCATAATCCCGATTTATATTTTAAGCAATTAAGGACGGAACGATAAGAAGTAAAGATTATAGACCCAAAACATAATAGTAATACACTTGCTCGTTTAGTAAAATTATCAGAGATTTTAATTTTAGTAATTTATACATTTATATTTTGAATTAAACAATTAATAAGTACGAAATATAGAAAGCCATTTTTTTAGTTACCAATAGATAGCTATAGGCAAGTACCATTTATTACCAACGATATTATTACTACGATATTCAATGATGCTTAGAATTTTAGATATCCATGAATGGTTTTGTTTTAATATAGTCTATGTTAAAACATTTTAGTACTTATAAAGTCCCATCCCAGAATATAAATAATTCATATAAAAGAAGGTGTACAAACTATTTTATAACAAATAAATCTATATAAAATAGATATATTGTTATTTAATATTTATAGTATAGAAGTAATTTTCATCAGAAATATGGATTGAAATGTCAAATATTGTATTTCAAGATTTTTTACTAATTATATAATTAGGTATAGGTACCTACCTAACAAATTATTCAATCATCCAATGAACTATGTCATATTAATTATGTTAAAATGTTGTTTTGATGTAAAGTGAAAATTCCAGAACACATTGATATAAGAACTATCAAAACAAGAAGCTTGTCAAACTGTGTTCAGTTTATGCTTAACAATATAGCCTAAAAGAACCTCTCTAACAAAACCACTTAAGCACCATAATAAGGGCTATGAAATAAATGGGCTCTCAAAAAATGATAAAAAAAATTATTAAATAGTCTAGAACTACCTTAATGTGATACAGATTATGTATATATATATAGCTCAATATAAAATATTCATTTTGAATTACAAATGTAACAAAACATTTTACTTTATTAATTATTGACATAGAATTTTAAAACCTCAGTTAATATTTTAATAACACCTCTCTCAAATAGCTTATTTAGTTTCGTCTTAAAGTGCAATCCGCAAGTTAAAACGTAATAAATTATAATTTATATCAAATACTATCAAATAATATAACATTTTTAATATTACAACTGTAAATTATTACCTACTAAAACTAATTTAAATATTTTTTTAGCCGAATCTTAATGCGTGTATAGGTATATTGCTAAAATGCACAACATATACAAAATTGTCAAATATTAATATAAGTAGGTACTTAATACTTATAATAATATGTATTTTTTGTTAACAAACGTAAGTACCATAGTCTATAGTAACATTTTACAAATTGTGGAAATTTTTTAAATTATACATAAGAATATATATAATAATTAAATAAAATGTTAGTTAAATGTTAATGAAAATTTATTCACTATATTATTATCTACCAGTGAATATAAATATGTACGTTTAAAATATTTATCATGATAATTATTTAATATCATGAAAAATAAATAATTTTGATTAAGACAGAAACTTAACTCCCAATACATTATCTAATGTATATTATACATAATAATAGATTTTAAATTCCATGCTTATCATATAAACCTATCATTTATTAATTGACCATTAATTAGATAAATATAAATATTTATAATATATAATATTATATTAAATTTGAATACCAAAAGTAATACTTTAATTGTTTTGTGATAAACCATTAAATTATACGATAAGTTAAAATATGATAAATTAATATAAATAATACAATTATATAGTCTATATTAATTATAGTTATAATATTGTTAACAATGCGATAAGCCGTTATCGATTTTTGTCAAATATTTTAGGCAAATTTCCAAAACATTAAACAGTGAATTATACTTTTAAATTACTAAAATTAACTTCTTAAAAATTCAAAGAAATAAAAAATAACTTAAAAGATATAATAAATTCTTAGCGGAACTGCAATGTATATTGATTTAACAAAAATGAGTTTTATTTTATACCTGCGTACACGATAAGTAATTTATAAAATGCTATATCTATAACACAGAGAGTAGAGTTTTTATAGAAAATTAGATCTAACTTGTATTATAAAGAGGTCATAATTAAAAATTCTTACAAATTTTCAAAATAATCTGGAAAATTAATAAAAAATTAAGGAAAACGAGAATTTTTGCAAAACCAGTTTTCAACAAAATCGATTTTGTATACAATCACAATTATTTTTTTATTAATACTTGAAATTTAAATTTGGACGAAATTATATGTTTTAATGATGAATAATAAAGGAAATTATTGTATTATAATAATTCATTTTTGTTGAAAAACCATCTAAAAAACAAATATTCAATACTCGGACTTAAAAATTAAAACCTTTTTTCTTATACTCAACTAACTATGATCACTTGTGAAAAGAAACGAAAATATTATCGTAAATTAACATAAAAATTATGCATTTTTTACATTAAAAAAGATTAGGTCGGAAGAATACTGAAATACTTCAAAATAAATACAAAGATAACCTAAACACTTTTTTTGCTATAATAAATGTGTTCTTTTTAGAAGTTACTTAAAATATGTCGGTGCCGTGGCTTTTGCTAAAATCCGTGATATGTGAATATTTTAGGGAATAAACGGATATTAATATTTAATCATCTAAGACCTAAGTAATTGCTCTACTGATCGATCATTCTTCAATTTAAAACGGAATAAATCATATTTATAGAGATTTAATATTTTGGAAGAAATTCTAAGTGATTGAATAATAATGAATATACGAGTAGGTATACCTATATAAAAACTGACATTATAACTAAAATTGAAAATAATATTATTATCTATTAATAAGTTCGTCATTACTCATTACAGTGTAAAATATAATTGAATTAGGTATCTATTATAATAATTTATATACTATATTGAATAATTAAATTTGATATATAATATTAATATATCAAACTTTATTTCTCTTTTTACATAAAAAAATCACCTAGTATATTAATTAAAATATGTAGGTAATAAAACAACTAATTATTAAGTATTAATTATTAAAATTTTCTGAAGCAATCTATATTATTTTAATGATAAATAAAAAATATATATAAATGCATACTCGTATTTTTCAAAACCTATTAAATACTAAAATTAAATAAACTACTAATCAATAAAATATTATAGGTAAAATTTTGATTAAACTTCATTATAATTTCCTCGTCTTATTTCTTATTATTATTAATATAATGTAGTAATAGCAATATACTTATATATATAAATATAATAATATAGTATAAATAATTCATAAGCTATCGTAATTTTATAATTTATAATTTATATGTATTTGTGAACACTTTTTATAGTACCTAAAGAAAATACTTCAATCTTCAAATTCAAGCGTAATTCTGGAAAAAAATTGGACCTAGTTGATACTAGTAGAGGAGTCAAAAGTGAAAAATTCCTAATAGGTACTATTAAAAATAATCAAAAAATAATTACATTTAATGCAAAACCATTTTCAACAACATCAAATTTTGTTTTTTGTTTTAAACTAAACATGAATAACTTTAGAACTGTACGGAAATGAGAATTATACTGCTGCCTGCAGGCACTGTTTTATGACATATTTCCAAAAATCGTGCATATTGCGTGTATTTAAATAATTGTAAATTATAAATATTTTATTATAAGAAAAGTTATATATAATTAAACAATTGTAAGAGAATAAATAAAAAAATGTATAAAGGTTTAATTGTAAAGTATAAAACAACTCATACGATAATTTTATTTTTGATGAAATTTAATAGAATAATTAGTGTAGTACTCTGGTTATATTACTTATCAACATTAAAAGTTCAAATTTACAAATTAGTGACATTTTACAACAAATCAATTTAATAATTTAATGTACACAATGTCTATTGCTTATCTACTTTCAGTGGCGTATTTTCAAAAATTTTCTGGGGGGGGTCCTAAGTTTATACATAATTAAGTAATTTATATAAACTATGATAACATTGATAATTATATTATAAGTATACCTTTTGCCTTTATCACACATTATATTTAGCCGTAATTTGGAAACCGTCATCAGAATACACAGAATACAAATTTCTATGCGTATTACTTAACTATATACTGCAGTAATATGAATCGGTCTTTTTTCTTCTGGGGGGGGGTCCAGACCCCTGGACCACCCCCGTAAATACGCCACTGTCTACTTTAATACTGTAACGTACAATACATACAAATCAACTATTTACTCGACATTTAAAAAAAAAATTATATTTTTATAAATATTAAAGTAATTCCAGCCTAATTGTGTTTCATACAGCATAAATGAAAATGCTTGAAATAGGTAACCATAATACGTTTTAGAGAAATTCGCTTATTTTTTTTTCAGTAAGACTGTTGAAATATAAATCGTATTGTATAGAAATATATAGATTTAGAATATATTTATTTAGAATAAATATCTTAAATTCACGTAAGTAAATTATTTTTATAAAATATATATGCCTAGTGCAGATATACTCAATTCAAAATTTCAAAAAACAAATAAAACAGTTGGAATTCAATAAATTATGTCATTATATCCAAACAACTAGTTTTTTTTAAAAATTTTATTGGGTCACGTATTACTACTTACCTATCTCTATTGCTGAAAATAATATACCTATATATATATGTTATATGCATAACAAAACTCATGTAAAATGTTTGATCTGTGTATGGTTTAAACATAGAAAAATGTATTATCTATGTGTAATAAAAATTAAAAATCGACATGCCTGATAATTTTTAAAAGCTATAATCTCAATAATTGTTTAAAATAACAGATAAAATAAATAAAATATGTATTTTTACTAATCAGGTATACCAACCTAATATATTTAGAAATAAATGTGTAATATAATAACACAAAATATAATCAACATAGTTAATAATACTTGCATGATTAATATGTTTTTTCTATCACCGCGTTTTAAAATAATAAAAAAAATGATTTAATCTTCTTTTAAGGTGGTTTCTAGTAAAATATTGGTAAAAATTTCCAATATTTAATTTTCAAAATAATCGGGAAAAACTAAAAAAATATACGGAAAAATGGGAGTAATAATTAATATATTTAAGCATCACTGGTTTTCAAAAAAATGTTTATTTTTTTGCAATAAATCAAAAAAAAAATGACTTAATATCTACATGAAATGTTCTCAAAATATTTATTAATTTTTTTCAACATATTTTTAAATTTATAATTTCTTACAACAAAATTACAAGATATTTACACATTAGATTTTATACATCTATAATAATAATTAATTAAGTCTGTATAGAATTCATGGAGAAATATTGCATCAAAAATCAAAATTAAATACCTATCACTCACCAATAATAAAATGATGATATATGAAACATAAAAATATACCCAATATTCATTTTATAGGATTAATAATTGAAGTATTTTATAAGGATGAAATATTTGGCTTCGTCCGACCAAATGAAGATATTTTATTTTTAGGATTGTTGGCATTACAACCTAGCATTTTTGTCAACAATATAAGTTTTAGAAAAATAGTACGAATAATAATTTAAATTTAACTTTAACAAGTTGAGGTAGGGTACATATTTATTGTTGTTGACCTTAACCTATAGGCAAATTAAAAAATAGTTAATTTAAATTTTATTTTTATTCATAAGATCTATATCTAATATGATTATTATTAACTTAATTAGAAAATTTGCTTACATTTCTAATAAAGTTTAATATTTTAATTCCTATGTCCTAGATATTAATATTACCTATTTATTAGTTATCAAAAGTAAAACTGTACTCTTTTTTATTGTACCTACCTATATTATGAATAATGTTATTAAAATGCACATATATATCATATTTAAATTTTGTTTGCATGTTATTTGTATAACTCAGTTTAATAAGCTTACAAACATACTTTATAAACAAATATAATATTTAATACAATCAAAGATATGTATTTACTTTAAATACTTAGGAGTTAGGAGACTTTTGTAAATGTGTTTGGATATAGATAACAATTTTATATAAACACTTAGTCAAAGTTATTTATTTTTTGTATGCTTTGTCTCGTCCTATTAATAAACACGTAGATATCATATACCTACATAAATGGGTGAACCCATTAAAAACAAATAAAAATCATTTCTAAACTGTTTCTTTTAAAAGTACGCCCATTTTTAGTTTTTGTTTAACTTTATTCCAAACTTTATTTTTAATTATCTACTTGGATTCTATAAAGTTATTTTCAAATGTATTTTATTTTTGGATTTATTTATATAATATTTATTTGACAGCACAAATATCTAGAATCTACTATATAAATGGTGTTAAAACATTTTTCGTGTATGATAGCAGATGCTTACAAAATTGTTTTTAAAGTTCCGTTAATTATAAGAACAAATAATCAATTTATATATGATGAGTTTAACACATTTTCTGATGTAGTAGAAGTTTAGAGGTTATTCAATCGTTAAATCATATTATATAATATTATGATCTAGACGATCTAGTAAACTTAATTGCTATGACCAATATTTTGCCAAAACAAAATTTGTGCACACTTCACTTTCTGGCATAGCTCCCGAACATTCGAACCGTTTTGCATTGTTTTTCTTATTATCATTAACCCAAAAAAAATATATATATATATATTTCCGAAATATTTAAAATTAGCTTAATATTATAATAAAATTTTACAGTATCTTACATCATATATAATTTGAGTTTTGATTAGTTTTGTAGTGTAATTGTTTATATAGATTGGTTTAGTTTCGATTATCATTAGTGAGTTTTGTAGATAAATATAATATACATAAATTATTGAATATTTATATAATCATACATTCATACTCTTGCCTATTCTGGGTACATAATAAACATAATTCATAGTTCAAAAAAATATGTATCTATGTTTTTAAATTGTTATCATTTAACTTCAAAACAACTAAACAACACATTGATTAAATTACCTGACTACATTATATTGATTTGATAATATTATCTTTTATAACTATAATAATTCACTTAATACCTTTCATATTAACTAATGAACTAAAGAGTATCCATAATTTTTTTACTGGTTAGTTGAAATTTTGAAATAAAACAATCCAATTCTATTAAATTAAAACAATTTAAATGTATCTAAAAACTATAGTTAATAGTAATAAAATTATTAAAATCTCGGAAAAAATAAATATTATGGAGTACATATGTATCTAATATAATTATATATACCTGCCATATAGAAGTATTCAAATATTTAAATATTATACAAGTAAATTAGCTTAATAGTGAATATATTTTTAATATTTCAAACTTTAAAAAATATTAAAATACACTACATTTTTAAAAATAAATAATCTTTATAGATAGTACAATTTTAAGTTTTTATTTTTTAAATGTTTCTATTATTATTTAGTATAACTTGAAGCTAAACAATTTTATAAAAAATTTAACAAACTCATATACTTACATATTAAAATAATGAAACAATAGTTTTCTACCAAATGTGTAATACACTACTCTAGCGAAGTAGGTATAAATACTTTAATACGCTCTCCTTAACACTATTCATTTCTTTAATCTAAACTTTATTTCATGATAAGTTATATAAATTATAAGTAAAATACTACTCTACGATTATTTAATACAATACATTTTTAAGTGTTCTGCTTTAATTAAAATTATGAATTATTATAATAAAAAATGTTAATTCTTAAAAATTAGAAATAGTTTCAAATATATTGTAATGTGGCAAATTTTTTAATTAAGTAAAAACATTATTTTAAAATATACCCTGCTTTTATTTTTTATTTCTATATATTTTATGAAAAATATAAAAACTATTAATTCTTTCTATTAAAATAAATATAATAATTGTATCATGGTCAAACAAACATTCAATAACGTTAATTTTTTTTTAATTTTTAGCAAACTATCGTCAACTTAACAATATTTAAGGGTCGAGAGGTGACAGAATGACATCAAACGGAAATTATATTTTGCAAACATATTATAAACATTCGGATGTTACGACGAATAACGACGTCAGTACATTGTACATCACTTACGAACTCACAAATATACAACTCTACAAACACTATTTGTTTAAATGTTTATATTATACGTTTGACAATCTCAATTGAATAATACATTAATATTCAAATTTCGTTAAACATTAATATATACCTAATGAAACAAATATTGAGCTTATAATCTATAGTATTATTTTCATAGTACCTATTAACAAATCGAAGAATAATATTAATATACATAAAAAACACTTTATTGTCAAATATATAGTGTACCAATATAGACTAATAACCTCTACAGTTCTCCTGGCTCCTAAATATATGTATAATCAAAAGTGCCACGTACATAAATGTGTAAATACTTAATACCCACCCACCCATTATTTCATCCTGAGAGAAAGATATATATATATATATATATATATATATTAAGTTATATAGTATAATGTTTGTTATTTTATTTAGATTAAAAAATTTCGAACACTTCTAAAGCAATGCAATTTAAAATCTTCCTTAATATTATCATGGTTATGTATGTGTTAGAATAAAACCAAACTACTGTATTTTCATTAGACAAATGTCGTTTATCACATAAATATAATATATTATTATAGTAACTATAATAGTATCTACAATCTGTCACATTTTGAGAAAAATATACCTACAATACAACAAACCAAATTAATAATTAATATCTCATATTATCAAATATACCTACCTACTAAATATCTATTATATGCTTTCTAATATTATTAATACTCTTTTAAACTAATAATGGAAATATTTTATGTTTAAAAAAAAAGTTGTCAAGTACGATTTTTTTAAGGAAAATTATTACCAATTGTATTGTAAAATAGAGTACAGACCATAGGTGTGCGCACGGGGTAGGCCGGGTAGGCCACGGCCCCCCTGCGGCCTCTGGTTTTTTCTTTAATAAATACATAGATATCTATATTCTACTAGATAGCGAACATTTTTACATTTGTTTTTACATGAAAAAAGTGAAATCAGTTTTAATTTAATAGTATAAATATAAAATAAATGTGATAAAGTTATTATTAATCAGTTATCATCACACAAGAATCTTTAGTTCCGACCTTTTTAAGGGCCCCCCCTGCGGTAAAAGTCTGTGCACGCCTATGGTACAGACGTTATACCTAATGTTATTTTACTAGATGTTTTAATAAGAGTGTCACGCATTTATATTGGTAAAATTTATCGTCACTTTTTCAAAACCTGTTTTCGATGTTAGGTTAAACAATATTAAATAGTCTTTACATTCACCAAATTTCGCAAAAATATGAGTTTTTTATTATTATTGTTTTCTCAAAAAAAAAATCATCATTTTATTTTTTAAAATCTAAAATTATCCAACTAAACTTTTAAAATTACTTACAGTTATAAAAATAGTTAAATTAATAAAATATTAATAATGACTAGGTACTTGTTTAAAATGTTGGTTATAATTACTCTTATCTGCTTATATTGAAATCTAAAATAAACTACTGTAGGTATTATTTTGTAATATGTACAATAAAAATGAATCTATATCTAAGTAATTTAACGCATAGGAATTTATAAAGGTCGTATTAGTAGTTTTTATTGTCCACAACAAATAAACAGTGTTAACGTAGTAGTAGTAATAATAATAATAATATATATATACAAGTGTGGTTGTTTAAACAAGTGTTTTGCCATTTGTGAACGAATAAGTTGAAATAGTGTTTGTTACATATTATATTCTAATTTATAATAAAGTTTATACGGTTTAAAATAGTTAATTAATAAACTAAAACATATACAATTAATAAAATAATTGAATTATTGAATATCTAATTAATATTGGTTGTACTTGTAATCAACTATCCATCAAGTATGTAAGTTTTATTTATCGTATTTATACTATCTAACTCCTATATACACAATGTACGTGTACAATGTGTACATAACATACATATTACGTATATTTCAAATTATGAATATTTTAAGTTAAAATTTCAAATCATTTCATTATTATGTACTGTATCAACAATTTAAGTAGGTACACGAAACTTATTTTTAGGTTAACTGCCTTTAACTACGTATTGTTATTTTATTACCAAAAATCCAAATTAATAATCATTGATTATATATATATATATATATACTACCTAACCTATGTATATTGAGGTATTTTTTTTTATATTTGATACATTGAAGAATTCCTACTAAAAACATTTTCAATAGTTTAAATAATATTTTTTAATATTATTATTAAATAGTATACTTCCTATGGTATTTCATCAGAATATGTAAATTATAATAAAATATTATTATTTAAAGTAGTAGGTACGTTATAAGCTTATAAATATATTAAAAATAATTAATTTACCTACATAGTTTATATGTATAGTGTATACTATTAAATCTTGATAGTAACATAAGTAGAAGTTTTTTATTCCCCTAAAACCTAAAATTCTTGAAAGTTTTAGAAAGGTTAATTAAAAGTATCTATATATTAAAAATTGAAAATTTTCATTCGTTACATAACCATGTAAAAATGAATTATATTTTCAACACAAAGTATAATAATAAATATAAAATTTTATATACTTTGCATTTATTTTCAATTATCTATAATAACCCATAAAGTGACGTATTATGAACTATGGCCCAATCTTGAATTATGTATAGGTATAAATATATGTGCGTATAATATACCAACATACTATTGTTATATGTACCTATCTTATAATATACCTACAGCTTACAGGGGTCATTGTAATCGTGGGAGAATCGTGATATACTAGAGCTGCAAATGTCATCACGGACATAATAGATTTTTCGGTTATTTTGTTTCTGCTTGACTGCCAAACCAATGTACCACATCTAAGATAATTATCCGTGCTAATCCTCTGGACCATAAAGTAGTTTATATTCTCAATTCTGCGATGGAAAAGACTATAATACATAGTTTCAATAGAATAAAATAAATTATGTTCGATATTAAATGGTAAATTTAGTTAATTTCGAATCGATTTCATGATTGGCGATTATAACAATCGAACAATTTGTGACAGTGGGAACTTTGCCCAAATTACAGAAGGTTAATACGCGCAACTACATAAATAGAAAAGACTCAATACTCATATGGTAACTTATACTAATGGAATGATTTCAATACTCTCAATGCTTCGAGTTTTATTGAATGGAATTTCTGTTGGAAGAGCTATAGATAAGCACATTTACTTGGAAATTAAATACTACTACGGAAATAATAATTAATTTATTAAAATATAAAAACAAACAAATTTGAATAATTAATTAGGAAAGTAATTGGATGTATCTTAGTATCTATACCGATACGAATAGAAATTCGAAATACCTAATATAGTAGACAACTATTGAAAAACAATTTAAAGGTCAGTTTAAATTAAGGTAATATACTTACAAATAGGTATTCAACTAAAATAAAAAAAAGTAGATTACTTAATCAAATTCATTCGTAATTTAATAATTCTTTGTTTTGCCTATTTATATTTGTACGATACTACGATGTTTAAACTTAAACTTTTTCCAATAAGTACAAATCAAAAATTATAAATTTATATCTGTACGCATTTTTGAAATATCTAAATTCTTTATGTTCTAGACTACATTTTTTTGAATTTTTAAATCCACTTATGTTATTTTTATTCCAATATATCATTAAATAAATATAAAATTAAAATCACTATTTTTAAATTAGGTTAGGTTAAAAAATAAAAACATAATCTAATTATAAAATAGCCATGAAACAATTATTTTTATTTAAACATGTACAATATTTAAACATTTTTAAACTATATTATTTACTAAAATGAATATTTAAACATTGATCTGATTTAATTTAATGGCATATCTATCATGTATGTTAATATTAATTTATAAAGTGTATATTAGTAGGTACATCATAAAAACTAAACTTTTAAAACACAATTGTAATAATGGCATAATATAACCATTATAGGTATAATTTATATTTTTTGATTAAATCGTAAGTGTACTATTTATTTATACGTATGAACTTATAATATATACATAATAATTTCCTATGAATTCAAAGTTAATAAACAATACACCATTACATTTTTAATTTTAATGAACAACTATTGTTAGATATTTATTGCTGTTATCTAACCACTATACATTCATCGCTAAATTATAAATTAACAATAAAATATAAAAAATAATCGTTTAAATCTTACCTTTTGGATGAGCAATGGTGTCCCAAAATCTTTGCCTCCTTGTAATCTAAATCCCCACGGAGATGATTGATCATTTCTGGACAATTTCAAATTTATTAACTGAGCCATTTAAATAATTGAATGAATCCGCGTTGTCACAAAAATATTAATAAGTTTGTCACGTAAAAAAATTAATTCAGAGATATAAAATAACGATCTATTATAATTGAGCTTTGGCTGTTATATATTTTAAATATTTGTCTAATTATTTTCGTTTATTATTTTTCGACGTTAATAATAATGGTCAACACTCAACCGACGTGAGCCAAGACTAATGCATTTTTAGAACAGACGTGAGCGCGCGCGCGTGTTTAAACTCTACGTTTTATTTTTGAAGCTTCTCCGGATATATAAAATGCGCCAGCATTGACGAAAACTCGATCGTAATGCGCATATCCTCTTTCATGTTATCAACTGAGAACGCGGTGCAGATTATGCCATTGTGGAAGGACAGGGCAACTGCTGTATACCGTATGCTTGAAGTATCATAAGAACAAAAAATAATTATCAAAATGGGTTGTACTAATAGGATGGGCAAGTTACTTTTTTAAAAAAATTGGTAAAAAAAAAATCAGTTTTTGTTATGTTGATTTTTTTTTTTATATTATTTTAATTAATTAAAAAAATAAAATAAATAATAGCTATATATCTATTAGGTATATATTAGGAAAAGAAAAAATATTATAATTAAAGTTTTATGATATTTACTATTATCATTATTATTATTATTATAGGTATTAATTGTGGTGTTGGTTACAAACTTCCAATCAACGTTTTTTTTCCAATTTTTTAAAAATATTTTTGTTAGTTTAGTAAATACTAAATACAAACTAAAAATAAAATAAAATATTAACTGTATTGTGCAATAACATGAATTAAGATATACTTGTATGTCTACTATATACTTGTAAATATATCTTAGTTAGGTTAGGTTACCTAGGCCATGATACAAAATATTTTTATTACCTACAATGAAATTATATTTATATAGAACCGAACCGATATTATTTAAAATATGTATATATATATATATATATATATATATATATATATATATTATAATTAGCTAAGTTTTGTACAATGAATAATAACATGCTATAGAAAAATAACCAAATAGTTCATTAACTTGTCATTCGTTAATGTATGACAAACTTTGAATACCTATATATAATAGCCTACAATAAATTTTCATCTACCATACGTCTACATATTTTATGCGTATATTAGTGTATACGTATATAATATTTATACATCTATACTTTTAGTAGAATTCTATTTTCTATAAATTAACTATTATTTTCATTTTCAAAGAATTATTAACCACACGGTGTGTAACAAACAACTAACATTGATGAGGCGCCAACTCGGTTAAATTTACAAATTGTATTTTACTATCAAACATTAGCAATAATTAGAACGCACCAAGAAGGCGGGAACCTATATTATTATTAAAATATTTATTGAGTAGGGAATTTTATATTCTATGTGATGACTGATAATAATATTAGTATAGTGAGAATACCATTAACTGGTTTACATGAAAAACTAAAGAAGTTTTAAAATTAATTTAAAAATTACGAAAACGATAAACTTAGTTTGATACGTAGTTTTAAAAAATTACTAAACACTTGGGCCTTATTCTTACACCATATCTCTTATTTCAAATTTTCATCTCTAATTTGTTATTTAAGAATGTACTAAAATTAAATATAGGTGTATACATATACGTGTATAGCGCGTAGTTTATAGGTTTAATAGTTTTAAGATTCTAAGTGGAGACATAAATAATTAGTTTTACGATGAATTTAAAAAAAAAAAAAGTGGATAAATGGGTACCGCTCTGCTGTACATTAGGTACCATATGGATCATTATTATATATTATAGGAGTGTTAAATTTGAATCCAATGATAGGTATCATTGTATACGAAAAACGATTCTGAACGGAGATTATTTGTCAGCCTAGGATATAATTTC
>VUJU01002301.1:0-39239 GCA_009835225.1 Aphis craccivora
CTCGGACAATGATATTGGCTAGTAAACAAAACTATGGTTTTCATCAGTATCTTTGTATCTCTGTGCACTTCCTCATAAAATAGTAAATATAATATTTAATACTGAACGGCGCGTTGTATAGACAATAAGGATACACTATGGTAGTTATCCAGGACGAGTGTATCTACAACACTTTAATAATATATCCGCGATAATCGACAAATAACAGTTAAAAAATAAGTAATAATTCGAAATCGGCGTACATTAATTGAGCACTCGGATAAATGTGTAGTTATTACAGTTATGTGGGTGGTTATACCATTAAAATATCACTAGGTATTATCGAGGGCGATTTTTGATAATTGGACTCATTTTCTACTTTGCAATTTAAACATATTAAAAGTAAAAATTAAGACGAGTAGTACTAAACATTATGCTGTACAGTAGGTTTTGAATGTTCTAAGAATTTTATTTTTTATATTAGTAAATAACTGTAATAAATGTGTTAAATTTGAATTTGCAATCAATGCACACGAAATCTGTTATACAAATCTGTTACAAAATCTACATTGAAAAGTATATTATATTGTCTTTATAGTAATTTAACTATGTTATAATTTTAGCAATACGGTAAGTTGAATTAATTGGTCCTAAAAACATTTTATTTGTTGGATTATTGATATAATATATATAAATACCGACTCAAGTTGAACGTAATTAATTATAGCTGGTGTGTAGTATAAATAGTCTGCAATAGTTTAAAATCAATCTAAATATTTTTAAATAAAATTGTGTAGATGAAATATATTTATATGTATGTAAACGTTTTTAGTGCTTAGAATTGTTTTTTTATGTTAAAATTATTGTTTAAATAGGTATACTCAACTCTACTATACAGAAAAAACGCAGAGTAATAAGTTTTTTCTCTCTAAATTAATGCAACATATTTTTTCTATACTGTAATTTGTTATGCAGATGATTTTTTTTTAAATATCGATGTATCTAAATTGAATTTCGAATAGGTAAGTAGTTTCTGAGTTTTAAAATGTGTAATATGTAATGAGAATAAAATAGTTATTACTATTAGTCCAATTGTTTTTTTTTTTTTCATAATAAAATATGTGAAATAATTATAATGTGAATGTATTAGTATCAGAAGTAAAATTGGCAAAGAATTCTAAAATAATAATAAAATAATTTATAGATACACCTTGCATATATTATTGCATTCGTTTTATGTCTCGTACATAAATAACTAGCCCAGGTCATCAGTACGCTTAATAATACGCGTTATTATCTCGACTATTAATAATTATTATTGAATCGCAAATATTTGATTTTATTTGTGCCAAGACTACACAATTAAATATCTTATTTATATTGGCCGTAATATAACAATAGTATAATCCTGTAATCGTTTGTTAAAATTATATTATCTTAAGAGATCGCAACATTTCGGAGTAGTTCCTCTCTTTATATCTTCACTGCGATTTCTCGTTGAAGTGGCATGTCGTAATTAATATTTTATACAATGATATAACGTGGGTTCACGATGACACTTATCCAACCAACGGTGATAAGTGCGTAAACATTTAACCTTTGATAGGTACTGGATAATATATAATAACGCAAAACAAAAGTGGAGAGATAAAACAAAACGAAAAAAAAGTACTAAAACACCGACGTTATCTTATGCATTACGCGTGGTCTATATTACATTCAGCTTCTCGCTTTTTCATTATTCTCTGTATTCTATTGCGCGAATTCAACTCTGTTCGACGTCTTCGTAGTTTAGTGTAATATATTATACCTTTGAAGATGCTGTTTGAATCATTATAAGTTAATCTATGCCACTACATGTAAATCATTACAACAATACGATTGTGACGTAGGTATTATAAATCTGAGCGTTTAAACTTGATATCTCTCGTGTAAATTATATCAT
Organism: Aphis craccivora; assembly: GCA_009835225.1. Taxonomy (NCBI): domain Eukaryota; kingdom Metazoa; phylum Arthropoda; class Insecta; order Hemiptera; family Aphididae; genus Aphis; species Aphis craccivora. The sequence continues at coordinate 1,925 of VUJU01002301.1, forward strand.
TTTATTACATCATGGGTACAAACCAACTATCAACTGCCGTAGTTGATTCGGTGTACTTCAACTAGATAAACGGATGCGTTTTGTGTATCACAATATAAGATATTATTATGCGTGCAATATAACATTTTGTATATAAATACATATATGTATTATATATTTAATAACACTATATAAACATAACAAAACTGTTACTGACGGCATGTCTTGGGTTATCTAATTGTAATTAATTTGAAACACGGGGTCGGTTGAATAAAGCTTTATCGTTTTGTTATCAATTCGTTTGTTTTACGTCCTCTGGAGTACATAGATAATAATACTATAACAACATAATATAGGCATTATATTTAATAACATGCATGTAGAAAACGTACTGTTATCTTGTAATTTACTACGTTTTATATTTTATAATAATAACGATAACGTAACGAAATGAAACAAAAAAAAAAAAAAAATAACAATAATTATATTTACAAGGTTGGTTTACTTTCGCGTTTTTTGACTTTGAAAAAAAAAATAATAACAATAAAATAATTTGTATTTATATATCAACAAGGAGATGGAAAAAAGTATTTTTCAAAATAAAAAAATCTTATTTATACACACACATTCCCTTTATCGTTCTCTCAATATATATAATATATATATATATAAATATTATCGGGGCAAACTATAAATCAAGATACGTCGTTTAAACGACCGTTGTCAACAAATGCCCTCCGAACGAACTTGCGTGATATCGCGCAAACCATAAAAGCGACCGCCGCCGCACCCAACCAATGGCTTTTGAGTGCGATTTGTACCGGTTTTATAGTTTTATTTTATTTTTTTTCGCGTAAAAATACATATACAGTAAAGATCTTCATACCCCTTCTCCCACAACTGATACCCCTTGAAACTCTATACACACCACAAACATAGACCAATACACATGCAAGTCGTATAGATATACAACTTTGGTGGTGACGTGGAGAGAATTAGATTTGAACCCTATATGGTTGGAATTTCGGAGTCAGGTGGCCGAAATCGCCATAAACTAAACGATACGAGTGTCTCGCTCATTTTCGCGCTTGGATTTCCCTCTTTATATTTTTTTATTACTATTTTTATCTCGACCCATGCCTCCACTGTAAATGGTCAATATTGCCTTCGTCTATTTATTTATAGTGTATCCCAAAAGTTCAGTACCGCTTTAAATATTTCCATGGCAAATCAATATATGTTAATATGGTTTCTTTAATGGTTATTAATTATAAAATTATAACACATTTATCTAGATGTTAGAAAATCTAATATCTTATTTTTTTATTAGTAAAATGTTACCAAGTTAGAGTATGTTAAATTGTTAATATATTTGTTAACAAATTATTTATATATATGATAATCCATAGTAAAAATTGATTCATTTTTGAAAACCAGTTTGGTTTTAACGATCTAAAAATATATATTTTTTTTTTTTTTAGGTATGTATATTTTAGTAATAAAATAAAATATTTTTTTTTCTTTTTCAAAATATTAACACGATTCTTGTAAAACATCATGATTTACGTTAACATTATTAATGTTTTAGTCAATGTTAATATACAGCATATATTATATTTATTACCTAGGTAATACTAAATCTTGAAAATATCAAAAACTAATTGTACAAAATATTTTAATAATTTTTTTTTCCTAATTAATGTTGTTGAATTGATTATAAATTCAGTTGAAATTCGTTTTGGGTGATACAGAACTTTTGGGTATATAACATAATATATAAAATTTACGTATGTTATACTACAAACAAAGTCTTTTTCAAATAGATCAATCAAAGATTTGATTCATGTTTAGTTACACGTATATAAATATAGTGGGAGTAACATAAATAGTTTTGATTTAATGAAAACCAACAGGGTATAATAATGCCCTAAGGTGTATTGAAAATAACAACTACAAAAACAGCAACAACACTGGAACCATATAAAATTCTACGATTATCGATTGGAAAACATTATATTTTTCTGTCGAAGTACAAAATATTTGTTTTTGTAATTCGAATGCATCCTTCGACCGTCGATATTACGGTTTCTAAAATAATTTTTATGGCGTATTTATGAAACAAAAAAAGATTCCTTAAATTTTAATAATGTTAGTTTCAACGAATTCATTCATTATTATTAAATAATTATTATTTATATTTTAACCTTTATTCCATGCTAATTACGTAGTTCGTATTATTTGGCATGGTATAATAACGTCATAATTGTAGTTGGGACATAAAAATATTTTAATATTGAGTTTATACAATTTAGAAAGTTTATTAATTATAAGATTATGAATTATATTTATATACCTATATATTATAATTCACAAAGGAAAAAGATCATTATATTTTATAATGATCATATCTAAACTACAACAGTTTTCAAATAAACAAGAAATTTTACACGAGTAATTGGATTACTCTTGCAAATTAATTAGGTTACGCTATAAATTCGTTTTGTAAAAATACGAAAGTTGGTTAGAACCTTATACCTACAATTAGATGTTATCTTTTAAATAAAATAATAATTATATACGAATATTTTAACAAACTTTAAATTTAACTAGGTGTATGCTAAAAAATATTGTATACTATACCAATATCATGTTCAAGTGTATTATCTTTCGACGTGCGACCTTTATATTTATTTTTTTTTAACCAAATAACACACCAGACAAATAATAGTATTGCAATTATACATAATGATAAAATACGTTAATATTATAACTACAATTATAAGTACATAGTTAACTGTTATCTGTTGTATACTTGCGTGGGATATATTTTATCATCATTGTAGTGTGTTTCCGTGTTGGTTTCTACAAAAAATCATTGTTATTTGTTTAGTATTATCTACTATACATTTTAAACAATCTATATTATCAATTATTCGAATAAATCGTTAAAATTCTCTACAAAAAAAAAAAAAAAAAAATCTAATATATTATTTTTTATTTAAACATAATATAATTTTAAATTTAAACAATATGTTATAATATGCTTACGTAATGGTCGTTCGTATGCATTTAAAAATCCATTATGCATTTATAAAAAGCCATTATATTTAGTATCATTGATATTCTACACATGAGTTTATTAGTTTTTCTAATAAAATGTATTATTCTTTTAATGATTTTTAAATTTGAAACGACTTACGAGTTAATTTGTTTAATTCAATTCTATGCTTAAAATCGATTTAATTGAGATAGAAAATTGTTTTCATATTATTAACTCATTTAATTAACTACAGCATAGCATACTTATTTGTTGATACAATTATGTACATAATAATATTATATAGGTATGATGTATGTTATTTATACGAAGTCAACGTTCTCATACTATGTTTTATTTACCATATACTGTACTACAAAATGTATTACTGGAAGTCAGTTTTGCTGCCAAAAATATTTTCACAATTTGAATGACAATTAAATCACCAAGGTATACTCACTGTCTTCTCAAAAAGAGAAAATTTAATATAATGCGTTAATTTTTTTGTAACATATTATAAATATAATTATGATACGATATGAACTACGCTCCGAATCCATAATGTAATTTGTGAAGTCATTTTTGGTTTTGATAGACAAATAGATGGTAATAAAGAATTAAATAGAGTAATTTATAAATGTATATTAATTAATTCAAACTTTATAATATCAATAAATTATAACAATGAATACATTAGATAAGTACAATTTCAGTTATCACTTGGAAAAGTTAACAATGAATGTTTATGTCCCCTTAGTATCAATATTTTATTTTTAAAATATGACTAAGCACTTTAAATGTTTCTTTCTAATTGCATTCAATATTGTTATACTTCTGCGTATGTAAGAAAAATAAGTGAGGCAGCGTTTAATGCTTAAAGTAATTCTGTAAAAAGACTAAAAACATAGGATTTCTAACGATACGTGAAATGGTCGTCCGTTATATTTCTTCATACTGTACTGCTTACCAAAAGTAAAACCTTAACTTTTCTACACAATAAATTATGGGTACCTACTAGTTTTGCGATTTACGTCATGGCATGTGATTCCACATTACAATATATTATTTATTTTTAATGATATCGAATTCACTGTGATCATAATCTCGGTAACACATACCGTCGTTCTGTAATCTACAATGTGATATTAAAATATAAAACAAAAGGTAAACATCATATTGTTAACAAAGATACAAAATATATATAACACACATATACATATTATTGATTGAGAAAAAAATATATTAAAAGTGTCCCCTCTGTCTAGAAATATAACGGTATCTTTTTGATAATTTAGCCGTACTTTAAACTGGTAAGTAATAATAGTACGACTTCGCTGTTGATTATATGATATTGCTAATAAAACGACATTACGTCATGTGATTGAAAATTCGTATATATTATATATATTGTATATAATCTTTCAAAGATCTGTGTATACGAGGCCCGCATATACCCATTATATAGAGGCTATATACCTATTTTATGTATAGTATTATTTGTTTGATATAAGCTTTTGAAGCTTTCTGCGAGGTTAATGGATGGTATCACTGTATTCTGTTCACAAACTTTTTTTTTTGGCAGACAAATGACGAACTGTTTGAAAACGAGAATTTTTAAGTTGTTGGATTATGCGGGACGTACAATCTATGGCAGCGTATACGAGCAAAAGAGCAATAATTTATGTATATACGAATATATGTTTTAGTATTATACAGTATGTTTTAATAAACAAGACTATTCACTAACTATTGTTATTACTCACAGTTTTTCCTGAAATTATTTATTTAATATTTAATTCAGAGTTTTTAATTATACTCATTTTCAAATATTTAGATTTTTTTACATCCTACATATAAATTTCAAAATTCAGAATTTAAATAAGTGCATAATTAACGGTAGTTTCAGAGATGTGCATTTTTGGTGAATAACTCTGCAGTCTGTGTATCATATAAAACATATTATAAATAATATTATTTTTGTTTGGCCCCTCTTTCAGTATTGTATAGATATATATGCAGATAGATTATGTACGACAAATTGATCGTCTCGGTGTTTTTTGCTATACTGGCCAGATTATGTACCGGCCATGTAATCCATCCATAGTTTAATCCATAATCCATAGACCTACCTACTTCCAAAATGTTTTGGAGCTGAATTTAAGTCTTTTTTTGGATACAGTTAATGTTTACACTATATTATGTATATTATATAGCTACTGAGTATGACTTTGTATTATATTTAACTAATATTTAATAGTAACAAACTTTTAAGTATAAAAAAATATCGAATAGGAATCTTTTCTGCATTATTATTAAACTAAAAGAATAATTCGAGAAATATATAACATTGTAACACAGTAAATAAACAAAATAGTTATATTATTACAAATAATTATGAGTGAATATTAATTATATAATATCGTCATGTTTGCAAATATAAATGTACATTGATACTACTTGGGGTGGCGATCCTGATTCATATTTCATATATTGTAATTAGTCTATAATTTATGGTAACTAATAAATGGTAACGGGTATATTATATACATATATGTGTTTATATTATGTTGTTTGTTGATTAGTAATAAATCATTCATTTGACACAATGCATTATGTGCTACTTCAGTGCACACTTGCTCATCAGTTATACCTAAACATACTTGATGTTTGTGAGAATATCGACAACGTTCGGATATTCAACTTACAAAATTATTGCTATAAATACCTATGCAATAATACATTGCATGTCGCCATCCTTGTGTATGTTTAAAGTAATGTAATAGTTTTATTATATATATATTATTATTATGATTTCATGCATTCTATATAGTTTCATATATTTTATTCGGAGCTTTAATATTGAATTAATCAAAACTCAAAAAAATCATTCTGGTTAACCAGAAACCCGAATACCTATTATTTTCATTTTAGAAATTATTTGATAATACTATATTAACGGATATATGTATCTGTCTGTTATTATTAGTTCAATGTTTCAATTATTTATTAGATAATACTTAAGTATTGATATGAATGGTATCACAATCAACTTTTTATTCCTAGGTCTGATACCCAAATACATCAGTACTGAAAGTCCGAATAAACGGTTTTTATGAAAGATCTGACATTTCACAGGTTACTTGTAAGAATAGCAACAATTTTTACGCTTGTAGTATACTTATATTGAATTAATTAGATTTATATATCATGTGTATACAATGTACATTTTGTGAAGGTTTGGATAATTAAACCTAGACTTTCGTTAAAATAGCAGAACGTCTTTAGATATACATTTGATATAAATATGTATTAAGTGTTATTCTGCATTATTACAATGTTGTAGCGGACAACACTATAATGAAGGATATGGGATGAGAATTTGGCGGGATGAACGTGACAAAAGCGACCTAAGTATAGGACATTTTAGGCTTAGTCCTTTAGTTAACGTCGTACAGTAGTTATTTACGGAGTACCACATAATATAATAATTTACTTTATTAGATTAACGCAATGAAATGGTATATGATTTATCAAATATTTATAGTTTCATTAAAATAATTCAGTGTTTGTGTTTTACTGCTCATAAACCATTCAGTACTAAACCAAAGTTATATTTTAAAATGGTTGCCTATTTTGCGACATACCTTATATTTGTATACATTTTCTGAACATAATTTATATTTTATTTATTTAAAACTTGGTTACACTTTATATAATACATTATGTGGTTTGATTGTGTAAATTTTAATAGTTGAAACTAAATAACATAAATATTTAAGACCCTTATTATACTACTCGTATATTTATAATATACAGTTTACATTTAAAACCAGTAATCACTAAAATTATTAACTATACATATTATGTGTTAAAATACGTTAACAGTAATAGCTATTCAGAACTTAAAATAAATTATTTACATAAATAAAATGATAGAAAACGTATATAATCAGAAAATATTCAGTAGGTGAATATTAGGTTATTTGATTACACATTCATTAAGTTTATTACTGAAATGATTAATAAATGCATAGAAATTGTATTAATACTCAATGATAAGTTTTAGTATTTAATAAAACATGATTACATATGAAAAATTAATAAGCGGCTTTATAAAAATAAAAATGTATCTATAAACATGTTAATATAGTGTATTATACGTATAAGATATCTATTTTTTTATAACTTAGACCAAATGAGCTTTGCTTTTATATAATTATTTAATATTTAAAACAAATAATTAATATTTTTGGATTATATAACTAGAATTGAGAAATACATTAATTATTAAATAATACTTTTTTTTTCACTAAAAAATTCAATTTTTATGTGTGAATCGTAACAATAAACAATAATACAAATTCAACGATATTAATATTATGATATGTCAATCTATAAAATCATATTATAATAATATATAACATAATATTTATATAATTATATAATAAGTTAAGTATTATTTAATAATGTGAATTACTAACAAATAAAATTCCAGTTTATGATGCTCATAATAATATATTATAAAAATCAATTTTGTTTTGAAAAAAAAATCTATATGTATATAATAAATCGAAATTAAATTATGTAAATTACAATGTAACCAACTAAGTTATAAATAATGACGTAAAAAACCCTATACACACAAAATGTTATCTTTTTAATGCTGGGAAAAGTTTTGCACAAATTACAAATCAAATTTTCAATAACTTTTCATAATAAAGATTATAAACAACTTTAAATTAAAAAAAAATCTATTAAAAGTAAAAATAATTTTAATTTTAGTAATAAGTTGAAATATAAATAATTATAAGTTAAATATTTATAATTCTAACATATAATAATTATTTTACATTAGGTATATAACTCAATTATTATTTATGATTTTAATTTTAAGTAGATTCATAAATTAAAATGATTAATTTTCAATTATATTAATAATAATAAAGTATAGGTATTTTTTATCTTTCTATTTTCGGACAATCATATCATATAGTATGAAAACACTTAAAGCATTTTATAATTTATGATAATTTGATATAATTCACATTTCCACATGCTCTTGGGTAAAGTATTTACTATGCCTGCATATTTTCCATTTTCCCGGTCATATTATAAGGAATTCATGGAGTTTTAAAATTATAACTAAAATTATTTACAAAATATTCGGTAACTATGCATGCCGCTTAAAAGTCCTACATATAGTTACACGTATTATGTCATGGATTTTTCATTAAAAACTCAATTTTTCTGTTGACCGTAATGTACACATTATAACGTTCTTCCCTAAAAAAAAATAGTTATTATAATTTATAATAATGGTATCGTTTCATTTTCGTATGTAATATGTATATGTGTATATGTACATGGGTACATAATATAATAATTGCAATAACCTAAGTATGTAACCTGTGAATAAATATATAGACACGAGACTGGCTTTGCAGCGACGTTTTTCTTATTTATTATGTTTTCTTTTTTTTTTTTATCACCGTGCGGGTTGTTTCTATGGAAAAAAAAAACAATTTTCCTGTGGTGGTCATATATTACGCGTTATTCCGTTGTGTGCGTATATTTCTCGCGTGGACGCGTTTTCGCGCAGGCTATCACATATAGGAAATTTAATAACGGCGCCTCGATCCTATAAATTGTCGACCGTGTGCGGATTAGTATGTATGAGGTAATTTACATAATAGTCATGTCGGCCGTGCATGTGTATACACTGCGGCGGTGGCAGCAGAACGATCTCCACATAATATTTTTTCCTCCACTTTTTCTCTCCTCTGTTTTTTTTCTTTTTACCAATTTCGCCGCAGTCGTAAATTTCTGTCACCACGTCTAGGCCAGAACAAGCCCACCGCTCGCCATTATACTCCCCCACATCACACCGCACGTCGGAGGCATATTACAAAATTTGTTGTAAGACCCCCGCCGCCGGTATACGGCTTTGCGTCGGAATAAAAACATAAAACGTTGATGGTCTTTTTCGTTTTTGTCGTGCGCACACATATATATATATATATATATATATTATACCTACTGCTGCAATGTTTAGAACTCTAGTAATTCTCATGACTTTGTGTTCAAATTCAATATAAAATATACCACATATAAGCCGTTTATTGTGCAGATAATAAAAAAATAAACACGAATATATTATATAATATGTATGTAGTTAATACGATTAGAATATTATACAGTGTGTGTTTTTAAGTGACGTATCAACGATTATGTTTTAGTAACAAATAAATATGTATTTGAATTAACAATTTTTGATAGTATTAAATAGATGATTAAGTATAATATTTAATAGTATACTGATGATAATTATTCAAGTTGTCATATTCGATAAAAAGTACAATGTGATATTATAATATTATTTCGCATGTTTACTTTTGAACACATAAAAATATGGTTTTACCTCGGATTGTTAACTAATTAAAATTATATAAGCTATAATCAAAAATTCAAGAATTATATTCTATGGAATTTAGTATATATTATGTGGTATCAATTTGAATTAAGTAAAAATGTAATTAAAAACATTTCCATACGTTCGACTCTTTATTTATTGAATTTACTATTTATTATAATAACAATGATTTTATGATGCGTGTGTTTTTGTATTTTAAATAAATTAACTTATTTATCTACAAACATCAATATTTAATAAATAATATATATTTTGTTTAATGAAAATAGCAATTAATATTAAATGTATAATCATTTGTAAATTATGGACATTCAATTTAGAAAATATAATGTAATTATAATATGTTTTTAGAGATATAAATACATTTTTGCGCATTTAGACATGTCATTATTCTATTATAAATATTAAAAATCAAATCAATACATTGAGAAACTTAAGATTTTATTTATTTATTATTTTTTTTTTTAAATACTATTGTTTTTAAAATTTAAAGTGACAGTATTTTCATATGGTGCAACTAAAATGATATGGTTTTTTTATCATTGATAATTATATTCTCAGAAGAAATTCAAATCAAAAATACTAGGTCGATAAATGTGATTACCGAAACACACTGAACACAGCATACTATACCAGTTAAGCTGGCCGCAGGTTTTCGTATAATATACATATTATACAACTGAAATGTTTGCCGCAGACGAAGCCGCCGAACCGTGTATAATTTCTGACGGCACGTGTTGTACAAAAGCCAATTGGCTGGCTGACTTTTTTCCACGTTCACAATTTAGTCACGAGCCTGCATTCAATATTATATATTATTATTATTATATTACGAGTGTATGATGATTTCAATTACATTGGTCGAAAAAAAAGTATATTCTCTTTGAATAAAATATAATATTGTAGTATTATTATCGTGTAGAGTATAATATATAATATGGTTTACAATAAAATATCCTCATCGCGTCACGAGGTATTTTATAATAATGTAGGTGCGATGATATTGTAGCATGTTAAGTTGATATTATAACCAGATCTATATTTTATTTTTATTTTTTCTACTATAATATTCGCCATGGTTTTGCATGCATATAATATTATAATAATTTATAAGTTTAAATTTTTTAAAATCGTTTTATTAAAATAATTATTACTAATGAATTGAAATAATTATTTTTAATTTTTGATTTTAAGCTATACGTGAAAATATGGAAAATCGGTGATCAAAACGTTTATTATAATTTGTTAGCTATTTGATATACTATTAAACCAATGATACTCGAAAAAATAAACTAGACACTACTGTAGCAATACTGCCTATTCAGAACGCCGGGTCACAATAAAATATTATATTGTATTGAAATGCAATCTACATTTTTGATGTACAATAATAATTGCATCGCCATGATTGTGAAGTGGATCATATTTTATACTATTGCATGTATTTATATTTTATAGCAGTGATCCGATATCGTGATACAATGGCAATTACGATGGATTATTGTTTATAATACGCACTAGGGAGCATATATTATATAATATATACATAAAATGTTACGTGTTTTCGATTGAGTAAAAACGCTAATCGGGAAATAAATCCAATTACAGAAACTATCAAACGTGAACAATTTTCGTTGGGTTGTTAAAACAAAACTGTTAGGAGTAATTTTATTCTAAAAGTTTTAGTTTTCAATTCAAATGCGTTCAAAACGAATTATATTTGGTAATATCGTGTACACCAGTTATACAATATTAAATAATATTGAAAATAAAAATAATAAAATGTAAAAATATAAATATTTTCATATAAAATATCAATATTTACATAAGCATTTTAATCGAAATAAATAATAAGCCCTTTTGACATGAGAAAACAAAATGTCGATCATTGCAAAATGTCATGCATTATCTACCAATAAACTAATAAAACGATAATAGCAATAATTTTATTTTAATTCATCCAGTGACATTTATCCATCGTCATTATTCTATAGTAATACAAAAAATAAAATGTATTAAATAATTGCTATTGGTATGAACGTTTCGGTGTAGCCATAATAATACCGTATACGATTTTTTTTATGTTTGATTTACTCTTTATTGTTCTAGGTACTAACGCTAAAAATGTGTTTGGCATCGGGAACAATTGGTTTTGTCATTCCGATAAATCGAAAATAAATTTATGAGAGTATTTATTTTGTTTTTGTTTGCGTTATATTGATGGCTTATATAAAATATATATTTTTTTTATAGAATTGTTGACCCTATGTATACTCTATATATACATCCAGGTCACAGGTGTACTGCTTGGTTAAAATTATTTGATTATTTTTGTGAATTTAAATTGATTTACGATCTGTCATTGTATCGATAAAAATACCATTTAAATAGGAGTTATTGGAATTATAATTTCACAAAATATAATACAATAATATATTTTTGTACAGTATGGGTCAAATAGGATTTTCGTGTGCAGGTGTAACGCGTGTACCTAAATACGGTAGTTATTGAATTGTTTTGAGAGAAAACTGACCTTTTTGAAAATCTGATTTTCGGCTACTGTAAAGTACTGGAGGGACGTGTTTGCCAATAGCCCAAAGGTGTTTGATTTTGAATATTATCCGTGTTGGTGAGAATGAATAATTTACCGCTACCACAAGAACCCTTGTTTTTTTACCTTTGTTGTGCCGTCAGAAGATAAACGCCGTGTCGGATTTATTTGATTGAACCATCATTTTAAGTTGATGATTTTTTTTTGTCTGTTCGTTTCAATATCATGCACTGTACAAAAAATTACCACTCATCTGAAAACCGATACGCGATTACTTTAATCAACTGCTTATGCGTGGTTAATGTGTTGTCCTTATTTTGGCTTTTGATATTCTCTTTGTTATTAATCTAGCACCGTTTTCAGTAAAAAAAAAAAAAAAACATCACCTCTCATAAATTATTTTAAAAATTCGATTACGTTTCCAACAATGTCTGTTTATTGTAGAAACGTCTTCACAGGATTATCTGTAATAGGAAAAGTATATTGTATTTTGTATCCATACGTTAAGCGTTTGTGGTTGTTTGTAGGTACAAGTTGTTTTTTTTTTTCTAAATTATTACGTATTATTATGTAATTTATTGCAGTATCGAATCACAAAATAAATTTAACACAATTTTACAAGAATTGATTTAATAAAGTATAACAAAAATATTATTAAGTCATGTTTCATGCAGCGTTTATTTAATTGATCTTAACATTTGTTTATTTTTGAAAGAACAGATATATTTGACGTGATCGAATACAATTATATAATATATTACAATTTAATCAAGATTAATTTCTGTATTTTGGGAGAATTAATAACGGTAATAAATTAGCAATTACTAAACTAACTTAATCTTTTAAACACAAAAATAAAAAATAAGAAATAATAAAAGAAAGGAAACTGTTATAGTGCTTTTAATATAAAAAAAACTCAATTTAAATTTTAATGAAGTATTTCAGAATAGTCTTTTATCTTTATAATGTCGACTTTAAAAACTGATTCTGACGAGGACAGGCACAGTAGTTAAACATTATTACTTATATTATGCTATTTCAATTTGAAGTTTTGCGCTATAGGTATTAATGGTTTTTCTCAAACTAAACAGGTGAACGTGACTTATTGTATGTAAATTATTTATTTATTTAAAGAGAAAACGGGTTGTGATAATCCAAAAACATAATAAAGTGAAGTAGTTAATGCAAAATATCTCAAATAAACAGTTCATATGGTTACTATTTAATTAGAAAGTGCTCTGTAGTCAAAGCCAGGATCTAAAGTATTACTTGATAATAAATAATCACTCATAATATACTTAAGCGCAGTACGTCGCGATAATAATTAAACTTAATTGTTTAGCAAACGTCCACATGGGAGTAAGCTTTATTGCACAAATATATATATATATATACATAAATATTTGTGTATGTGTGTGTGTGTATTGTTCAATAACTATGTACCTATTATGTATAATTAATCACGGATGTTAATTTTTTGGGAAATTGTACGCGTGTGTGTTTTCTGTTGTACCGTCGCTAATCTTGCGATAAAATGTACTACCTCAATCTGCATAATATTATGTAGTATATATATATATATGCTGCTCATACATATAGTATTATTATACGCTGTGAACGCTCGTGATCAATCATTTAGAAAACAAATTTGATATTTTTAATAACTTTACGTTATATTATAAACGTATACAGAGTGTTTATTTTATCACGCACCAAGTATTATATTTTAGACTTAAAAAACATAAATGTAGATTATTATAATAATCGTACATCAATACCAATTTATTGAAGAACATTTGTACTTTTTTCAATTTAAAAAAAAAACTCTACATATATACAGTTTTATGAAATAGTTATAAAAAATACATTTTCTAAAACGTTTAAATATATCTTTTTTTTTTTCGATATTAATTGGTATAATCATTCATACAACATTACGTTGAACTTTGTATACTTACTCGCGTGTATTGTATTATCATTATTTTTTATTCTTGTACGCAACGCATTTGCGTTTTGTACTTTATATACGTATACGCATTTATAGAAATATTTCTAAAACGTCACGTATGCGCTGCACTATTTGAAGTATTTCCAAACTTTTTACTCTATAAACAGTAAACACCCTGTATAAGATATTATACGTGATGGTGGTAGCGATAGATTAGCGTCGTAATAACACCACCGTGATTGTCAAAACAAACGTGACAAAAACACGCGCTTCATCCCGACCGATAATAACTCATCCACCGAACGCGAATATTATTCACCTGACGTCACATCGTCGACCGACCGACCCCCACTCCCTGCCGTTAAAAAATACCTAATGCGCTTAAAGTTTATACGATGTTATTATTATTATATAAAATATACTATAAAGTGTAAATCGGTAAACATTGTAGGTGCTGGTCGAGATATACGGTTATAGAAACAATACTAATTCCGCTGTGACGTGATCGCAACGTGATATTTTAATTATAATATAATAATAATAATTATAATACGTATCGAATTCGCGTTGAGAATTGTTTCGACCGTTAGTTGATATAAAAACTCGTCTGTTCGTTCCAACCATCGCCGCTGTTTCAGACATCGCTTTCGTTTCCACGAGGATTTATGGTTATCCCAAAATATTACGAAGGCCGTGTGCGTGTGCGTTGTTATAATGAGGGATAGAAATGTGCTAGGGCGTGGTGGAAACACAACTAAAAAATCTCTCCTAGTCCTCTATAGTCTATATACATAGGTAGGTACGCGTAGGCGCAGTATAGTGAAATCTCGCGGAAATAATTTCGAACACACTATACATACCTACATTGTATATTTCATGTTATACGTTGTATGTGTATATATTTTATGAAATACGCTGAGACGTAGAATTAATGTAACACAATTTTAAGACTATTTGTTTCATAGTATTATTATACAATGTGAGAAAATTACAATAATTCATACATTGTATATATTGAGTTACGAGGATTGAATACTACGATGATATAGACCACAAATTTGTGGGATAAAAATAAAAACAGAAACTATAATAATAATATTATAATAAAATGTATATTTAAACTTATTTTATTTTCAAAGTTATCAAATTGTTTATTTGTTCTACTTATTACCTATTATAAATGTATAGCACTAATTTTTTTTTTTAATTTTATAAAAATATAATTGCTGTAGTTTTATAATTTTATTATCTCGTTTAAATAGGTATTTATATTGGTGGGTGCTCCTTTCATCAAAGTGCTAAGTTTTATTATTTTTGTTTCAAAATCAACTTCTATCAATAAAACTACTTAAATAAGAATATGTTTATTGTTTTTATCCATTATATTCTGCAGATCTTAGTTTTTTTTTTTTTTTAAAGTATCTAATAATCAATATATAAAGTTTTAAACTCATGTCTAATGAAAAATTATTCAATCATCTAAACATGAATATTGAATATATGTAATATGTATGCATACCTACACGTTTAAACTAGGCTCAGTAAAAGAATTTAATAGAAATGTTAGTCCACTGACCGCAGACGTTTACACATAATGTTCTAAATCCATTTTAACCTAGATTGTGCATGTGAAGTGTATTATATATATATAATATATATTATTACGCTACCCGTTGCCCTGCATGCACTTTGCTGCGCACAAACCGTTGGTGGGCTATATTGTTATTATATCGACCGTAGATGAAAAGTAGTGGTAGCTGCGATTTGCCTTCTGCGAGACTGCGAGAGTACATATTATTATTATCTACGTGTATAAAATCGCCCTACAGTTCACTCGTTTTTATACCGACGGACAGTTCATATATACAAAGATATGATTATATTTATATATATAGTGAGTGGTTCCGTTAGTGCGCACCCTTACCCACCCGTAGACGTATGTGTGTGTGTGTCTGGGTTTGTTGCAATAAAATCCATCACTCTTTGTAAAACTACTTCCACTCTTGCACTTAAATTCCGGGCTACGTGAAGTTACGCGTTTTACATGGATATTTAATTGCCTTCGACCCGCACGCGTGCTCGCCTTTGTATTCACAACTATTGCTCGCCGCCGCCACTCTATCCAAACCCTCGATTAATTACGATGTACCTTTCGAACATTTGTTATGTATTTTATATATATATGTTTTTTTATATAAGTATATACACGTTGGTTTAACCCTCTACGTTTAAGTACGTATAATTTTATTTCAGACCGAGAAATTAACAACGCTTGTTTATTATGCCGCCGTGTACGCTGAATATTATGAATTTATACTTATGTAGATATTCATATTATATGTTTGTGTGCAGTGTACCGTAACGTATACCATACGTTTTCCCTTACGTTTCGTAATCTTTAAACTCGTTTCGATAACTTTGAAAATGTTCGAATCTCGTTTACACACACACACACGGTAACAATCGCGTACGGCGCAGTGAAACGTTTTCGTGACACTTTAATCGCAGTTTTGTTATATGAAAATCGTTATTTTAAAAGACTTAAGTACATATATTTTCTATATTGTGTACATACACGACGGACAAACAAATAAATAACACAAGATATTGTGTGTGTTGCACGCGTAGCGTTTAAATAAAGTATTAACACTGTATACGATTTATATGTATATAATATATATATATATACTATTTTGCGTTGTTGTTATAAATCTTTATTTTTAAGCTCTTTAAACCGTATTAAAATAAAACGGTTTTTAACGGTTTCAATGTAAACATATTTAACAATCTCTGTCGAAGAATCTCTGCCTTTTTCAACGAATTTACGCTGCTTTAAATTTATTTAGACTGGAAAAACACAGATACAAAAATCTTCCTACTATATAAAGTACGTTTTCATTTATTGTATAGTATATTATTATGTTATTATATCCTAAAACCGGAGTAGTCACAAACTCGCAAACTAACAAAACTTGGCATCGTTATACTTTACGTAGCAAAATATTATTTTTATACATTCATGTTATATAATCATATTAACGGATAAACTACTGCACAATCTTCAATATTTGTAAATTTTACAAGTAAAAAATACTTTTTCCTGGCCCTAGCGGTTTCATTTTTTAAAATATTTTTTCTGTAGAATCAAATCATCTCATTACAGATGGTATTTTCGTCCTTTTCCTTATAACTATTATAATATATTTTTTATTTCTTCGGTTTCACTCGTATATGACTTATTTGATGGACCAAATTTCACACACTTGTCAAATATATAATATAACCAACAAGATCTTCTTGTTTTTAGTTAGGTGTCTTGGTGTCCTCGTGGTTATTAAAAATACATTATTAAATAAAAATAAATATAAAAAAAAAAAACATATAATTTTGTATTAATATAAAGAAGAAAACTTGTTTATTATTGTAACAAAATAATTAGCGCTGATATTACTAATTATTATTTATTGACAATTATTTTTCTACAGAAATGTACTCCGTAGGTTTTATATTATAAGATTTTAAACAATTCTATTACATTTTTATTTTGAATATTAGAGTATACTATTATAATAGTAATATCTGTCTAACATATAGTATAGCATAGTAAAATATTATATTATTATATGTCATAGAACTTGAGATTCGACATCTGCAGGTGAACGATTTGCGTAGTATATATTTTTGCTTATTCTGTTTTGATAATAATAATGTATCTATATTCACACTTCCCGATAACACGCAAAACGATAAACAATGAAGACAAGGATGTTTGTCAGTATTAAGATAGAGAGAGAGCTTTAGCTGGGTGTGGCAGTGTAGGTGTATCGATGATTGATGCGCATAACGCGTGGAACGATAGAGGCCACGAAGGAGAAAAAAACGCCACAAAGTCGGGTTATCAACGTGAGCCGGACCTGTCAAAAACATGTACGACCCCCCGGGGAGAGTTTCATCCTGGAAAATGACTCGGTTTCCAACTTCTCGATTTTTTTTTCATCTATACGTTGTTGCAATTTTTTTTATTCATCTCATATTATTTTATGTGGCAGATATATACTCCCGGGTATACACGTCATGTACTCGTATCATATATTTCTCTTCGAACGCGCATTCCGATTTTTCCGATGATCCTGTCATATATTATAAAAAAACTAACGACAATTTAAAATATATTAAAACCGCCGATGTAAGGTGAAATATTTTTCAAAATTTAGATTTCGTATTTTTGCCAAAGTAATATTATTCAAAAACACTTTTGGATATGTTATCCAATGAAATTGAGAAAAAGGATTACAAATAATAATTGTTCTACGAACAAGTGTTATCGTAAAATATATAATTTTGTTGTAAGTCAGCTGCGTGATCGATCTAGTATCTTTCCATAATATATATATTGATAATATATTATTATATACTATATTATGTGACTTGATGTTATTTAACGAATTTTTATTTGAAAATATTATTAAATTTTAATAATTACATAAGTACATATAGATTGTATGACTAAAGGATAATTCCCTTTATTTATAACAACAGAACATTTTTTATTATATTGTTATGGGCTACGAGATATCTATAAGATATCAACGAGATAGCAAGGTTAGATTGATATGACCATGCCTTGTGTCGAGGAGATGCATATGCTACTATGGCCATGAAACGTGTTGGGATAGTAAGCGCACAAATTGTTATATTGCAATAAGAATGAAATTATGAGTGTGGTCGTCTATTTTTCGAAAACGCGTTTCTAAGTTATTGAACATTATAAAATGCGGGTCCGAATTTGCAACAACGACTACAAGGACACCTGTTTTCACCCAGAAGGCTACGATTCGATGCAAACAAGAGACGCACCACAATATATAAGGGAGCCTGAAGACCAGCAACGGCAGATGTACCATAGCTATCAACACCAGAGCACTTTCACGACACTCAGCCACTTATTTTATTAGTTACATGTACTTTATTTATACGTAATAAAAACATTATTCATTACTAAGTTATAACTTTTCATTTTAAATAACACTTGGATTCAACTCTGATATTGGCATGCAATAATATCATATATTTGTATGTGTTAAATATAATATATACCTCTTACGCCTATCTTTTTTAAAGTAATTTTCGTAAGAAAACATATTTTACTGTGTTAGCCCTTTATTTTGATATTTAAACATAATTTAATCTTACCCCTCTTCTACCTAATATATCTTTAACTGCATACCTTCCACTTTTATTTATCTAAAATAAATCACATTCCATTTTTTTTTTTTTTATATATAACCTACAAAAATAATATTTCAAAGCTTAGATTTTTAATAAAATAATTAATTCAGACAAAATTCTCAAAATGTTTAGTATCTACGCATTTATGATTTTTTTTTAACATTTTTTTTATGTAATTTTTAAATTAACATAAATCATTTTCATAAGTACAAAAATTGTTGTCAATATAACAAACTGTACCTAATAGACCTTGTTGTAACTGATCGTATGTGGCGTTCAGGTTCCTCTGTTAGTCTATTCATATGCTTTATGATTATATGAATATTTTGTGTATTAAAACAACAAAATTGTATGATGTTTATTTGTGTAAATCAATAATATGAGTCCAAATATTTCCTGATTTCGAATTATTTTTTTATTATTTTTTTTTTATTAATATATTTGTAAATTTTTAAATCAATATTATATATTATTTTTTTTTTTTGCGTATGGCGTATATGTATAGCCGGGTGTAGGCCCGAAGGCCTAGTTCGGATGCCTAATTGGCAGAATTTCTATAATAATATAAATCAATATTATATAAAATACCATTTACTCCAAAACATGTTATGACGTTTTATTTATTAATATTTTGTTTACTTTAATTTTTGTACATCATATGTATTACTACCCGCAGGATAATTAAATTAATCCGATATTCAACTAGACATGCATGTTCTGTATAAAAATTGAATTTCTGATAAAACATCAGAACTCTCCCTTCAACCATCGTTAAAAGTTGTGATGCCCAAAGGGCCACGTGGTGTTCATATTAAAAAGATCTGGTCTGGCAAAAGGTGGAATAAACTTTTCAAATATAATTCAGATTTTCCGGGACTTAAATGTGAACTTTTGTGCATCTTCATCCCGTTTTACTCTTTTTGTCCTTGTTACACTCGCGCCTTCTAGTTTTATTTGGCGTTAAAGTTTTGCGTGATGTAGAAAAAAAAAGAAATTTTAGCGTCAAATAAAAACAAATTACCAGTCCCTTCTTACATTGGCAAAAAGTTTCACTCGTCAAAATGCGCAGGGTGAACAAGGCCGTGACAAATACTACCCTGTATATGTATATAATAAATATATATATATAAATGCAAGGCTGTGAGAGTTCTTTTTTCATTTTTTTCATTTTTTTTTCTTCTCTTTTACCGAACGATGGACGGTGAAAACAAACTTCGATAACACAATCAAGACATTTGTTTTGCTAGTCTTGTCCTACCACCAAGTACCACCCGCTGATCTAAGATCTAAGATGTATTTTCAACGAATTTCTGTTTGTCTTAATATATTTTCATCCTTCCATCGGGACTGACACATAAATTCCCTGTGAATGCTTTGGTGAGAAATTAAAAATGAAAACGGCTGACGACTAACCCGTATTGTAGTTGGTACAACAATGTGAAAACACGTGGACTTAATCTTTTATGAGTTCTGTATCTATTTGTATTTGTTTTTCACTCTATTCTGTTCAAGCATTTAGCATTTATATTATAATATAATACATGATATTTTTGGCTTGGAATCTAGGTAATAGTAATAATAAATCAAAAAATACAAAATAATCGATGAATTTATTGTAATTTACATATAAGTCATACATGAATTCTTAAATAATTACATATTTATTTATTTCCCAGAAACAAAAATACTGGGCCCCACTGAGACTTTCGTCTGGGGACCCAGGAGTCTAATCTATAACATAAACATATATATTTTAACATAAATTTACAATAATTAGTACAATCTGAATACTAAAGTAATAGGTAATTGATTATACAAACTTTAGCCTATATTAAAAGGTACTTTAAAAAAAAAAAAAAAAACTATATTATTATAACTTATAAATAATCATGTTTATGATAGATAGAATTTGTTGTACCACCATAATACACACTACATTAACGTGCGTTTGTTTAAATAAAATAACTTTAAAGTTATCACTTTTGAATTCTATTAATAAGAGCACATATTTTTATAGACTAAAAATGTTTATGTTTTTAAATAATAGCAATAAAAAAACAAATTAGTAGTACATAATAGAATACAGTTTTAGTTACCATAATCATATATAATATGTATATATATTACCTATATATTTATTAGTAGCTTTGCGTGATGTTTGTCATCAACATAATACATGTATAAACAAAACATTGAATACAATTTATCATACTTTGAACGATCGTATAATAACATTTAGTATTGAATAGCTTATTTTAATTGAAAATAATTTTGTCACGTTGTTGATTTTAAATGGGTACTTCAAATTAAATAAAACGTCTTTAATATTCTTTTATATTTTTTTATAGTGACATTCGTTAAAGTATATAATATATTATATTGCACTATATTGCTCTCGTTAACACTTCCTAGACTGTTTCATATATTATTTTCTTTTATAAAATATTTGAAAACTTTATAATTTTGGCATTCCGATGTGACTTTATATACAATATGTATATCGTTTCATTGTACACTTTTATTCTGTGACCTTATGCATGAATATTGCATATATAACTATATCCGACATAAGTATACGTATATGGCTATACCCCGATATAACTTGCTTTTATGTGTGACAACGATACGGATTGATATAAATGTAATATAAATATATTTCGGATTAAGGTTATAATTATTAAATGTTTTATACGTAAAAGTCTTTATATTGCATTTATGTTTTATCTAATCTGACGAACGCGTCTAAAACAATAAATATAATATTAACACAATTATTTAGTATAATGAATAATAACAGCTGGATTTTAATCATTATTCTTAGGTACTCATCAGTCTAATTGTTAATGCCATAATTTTACATTAATAATAAAATTAACCTACAAAGTTATCCGTGAAGATTTAGGAATTTACTGGTTTAATATTAAGCTGGAAGTAATTTAGATATAATTATACAAACACCCCACTACATTAAATGAATAAATCCTAGTGGGATACGGTGTTCATAATATACAATCGTATAATCTATTAGTTATAAGTTATAAGTTATTGAGTATTCGAATAAAAATAATTGATTATCGTGTTAACAATTGTTTAATGTCATAAATTATATTATTTATTATATATGCATATCTACTATTACCTACCTATATTATAACCAATTACCATATCATTTAAGTGTAAAACATATTAAATGAAAGTTGACTAAATATGTACTTACAAATCAGTAGTGATAGTTTAACACGTTATTATTATTTTAAACAAATTATCTAGGCATATTAAATAAGTATTGCAAAATAATACTTTATTAAAAAATAATTATAATAATAACAAATACATTAAGTATGTTATATTATAGATATGATAAAAGTTTTTTTTTATTAAATATTTATTAAATAGTATTTTATTATCATTATAATTATTATTCTACTGCCAATACTGCTAAAGTACTCTTGTGGGTGTATTTTTTTTAAATTTAAAACTAAATTAATAATATAGATAAACTAGAAGTAATTTCAGGTATACCATAATTATACATTCAGATGAATAAAATATGTATGTACTGATTACTGGCACGCTTCTATACAACACAGAAACAGTAAATTTTTTTTTCTTCATATTTTAAAATTTAGTAATGTAGAAAAACCTACTATTAAAATAAGGTCTCCAATGAAATTAAAATTAGTAGCTTGGTAGAGACAATCTATTTTGTTTTAATCAACCGAAATTATTGGGGCAATCAAATTAATGTTGACGCACTAAATAATAACTATACTAGTACATGCAACTATAGCTTGGCCTTTGCAGTAAATTATTTTTTAATAACGTTATTTTAATCCAACATAGATAGGATTTATTGTATATGGTAATAAGTAGTTAGTAGTATATTATAACTTATAATTTTTAAGTTATAATAAAATAAAAACGACGAAATGTCACGAAAAGAAGAATTTGATATAACAGACCGTTTAAACCAAATTTTTCATGTGTAACAGGTCAATATCATACAGTCATAATATATCGTTAATAATGCTGACAAAATGAACCATTAATGTATTATTTATCAGTACAATTAGTTTCCACGAAAAAATCGAAATTATTATTACGAATTTATTCAACAATTAACATAACACTTCCTGTCTGCCGATTTTCAATTTACAAAACTTTAACAATATGCAATATTTAATTGTGTTTTTTGGATTTTACATATTTCATTGGTATTAATAATTATTATGTTTCGTCGTTAAACATTTAATGTAAACTTTAATTCTTAAACCACGGTACTATTACATCATTACAATGGGAACTATTGTTATATTTTATATTTATTATGTATTTGACGAGCTCAAAATTTTTTGTACTGTCATTAATCACTGTATATGTATATAATTTATTTGATAATTTTCATATTTTTTTTGCAGCCTACGGAAATTTGGGCTCTATACTGAGTAGCCAGGGTCGATTGGACGAGGCAGAAACGGCACTGAGGACGGCATTACGATATCGACCGAACATGGCGGACGTGCATTACAATTTGTAAGTTCAAAAATAGTAATAAATATTATTTTGTAGTATATTATGTCGTTAGTTTCCCTAAAATATAACGACTTGGACATCACCCAAATGCTGCAATATTTACGAGCGTACCTGTATGTACGTATGTATATATGTATATATTTACGCACATATATACGTGTATACGTATGTATGTATGTTAGTATATTGCATGCATATTGAAATAAAGAAAGATGATAATTCGTTCATCGAAAAGATACTTAAGTATTAGATAAGTATATAGAATATGTAATATGTAATAGAAATTGGTAGGTAGATCGTAGATAGTATTATTTAAAGTCTTATTAACCATTTTTCCGTATTCTACTTATGCAGTAATTATGCATCGTCCAATACAACTAATGAGTTTTGAAATCATTTATCACGTTCACAGGTTTTTATCATTTACATCGAATATAATTTATTAAAGATAAAGTATCGTTTAAAATATATGCTGTGCTTAAAATACGAACTTTCATTTAAAATAAATATTCGATGGGTGGTTTATTATAGTCTTACCGCGATCCAAAGTCCACAAATACAAAAATAAAAACAATACAGTTAAGATCGTGAGAATAGTGAACAACGAAACGCTTTGAATTGATTTTATAATGGATGATAATAATTAATAATACGTGGTCATCTATTCCTGACGCATACAAAGAATATTTCTGAAATAGTTAAAATAATATTGTAACATTTTCGGTCTACACGCACATCAAAAAAACTAGGATTAGACTTTGACTCTGGTAGAGCTAAAATATAAATCAATTATTTCAGTATACCTATCATTATATAATATATATATATATAGTTCTGAATAGAGCCAAATTTAAGGAACTATTCCAAGTTTTGACCCACGTAATCCGTTTATGACGGATTAAATAATAATAACAATATTCTAATAAGGTGTATGGTTAAGTTGATAAAACATTTTTAATACAGCGATAAAGTTCTATACATATATTTTAACTCAAATATACATTATCACGTAGGCAAAATATAATTTGCAGTTGCACATTACTATCAAATATCAATGAATGTTTTGTTTTATACGAAAACCCGAAGTATTGACAATTCGACAAACAATAGTTTTTTTATACATTCAAAAATGTATGTGTAAACAGACACACTAAATACTGTATCAGTTGATCTATTCTATAGTTATGTGTGTGACTTTAATATTTATATTTGATATATATTTGAAATAGGCATGAACTATTGTTGAAAGTATTATTGTCTCTGACTTTGGAAATACTCTGTATGATATATATATATATAATGCATATACAACATACATATGTGTGACTAGAAAACACATATAATAACGTTGTACATAATAATTCCGTGGCCCAAACCATCATCTCGGGCTGTTATGATTGCGAAAATGTCAAAACGAACAGAACTAAAACAAATGTGTGCAAATAACGTTTCTGACACTTTCTCTTTATTAAAACTTATCTGTGGCTACACATCCCTTAGCAACATTCCAAAACCGCCACATTCTTACAAATTCTCCCCCACCCCCTTTAGCAAGTTGCTTTTGGTCCATTTTATTGTTGTGGAATACGTAATAATCATTGTATACTGTATTTATACGTATACCTAGGATCCACGCACAATAATTTATATACATTATTATGTATACGTAGGTACGTCGTTGCTGCTTCGTATGATGAGCCATCTCTGCAGAAATTGTCATTTCTACCACAGATTCCTCATTAAGTACTACAATATTCTACAATTTATACCACTCTCGATTTACATTTATAAAATGTAATATAGTGCAATTTCATATGCTATGCATAGTGATTATTTTCTTGATTCCTTGTTTGAACCAGTCAAAATTTAAAAACACAAATCATTTGTATATATTTGTAAATAGTAATTCCGAACACTGGTGACAATCATCACAACATAGATTTAAACTGCCTTAAACTTTCTTATAATAGTATATTGTTAGCTCAAAATAATAACACTAATACGCACAATCACTATCTTTGACCACCGTATAAAATACTGCACGCTGCCCAGATAGTTGAACTCGAGCCAATATCATCTGAGCGCTGTCTAACACACCGGGTCTGTGGCGATAAAATAAATTGCAAATTTCTATGATAACGGAGCTGAAAGTTATTTTTCTTCGCCAATTCGAAGAATCAAAATCGTTTTCGCCAAGTCGTGTGCTGGCTGCAGATGAGTTCGAGAAACTGTTTTGCTCATCTTTCAAATGTTTTTTTCTGCGAAACAAACAGATACAGCTAGAACAATATGTATTAAAATAAAACCCGGTTTCTGAAAAATTATTGTTATACTATTTTACCCTTTTCAGTTTTATATATTTTATCACAACTTAGTATGCATACAAACAAATACATATATTATTAGTGTAATTCAATTGAATTTCATACCCAAAAAACGTACGTCTATAAAAACGATATATGTTTTGTTGATAAATAAAAATTATTATGGTGAAAAATTGTAATATGAATTGATATGTAACATAATTTAAGCCGCCGTTATGATGTTTGATGATACTAATTTCAGTTTATAATGAATTTGCGAAAAATCATACTATACATAGTTTTAGGGTAGATTTTTGCTACTTATGGCTTGGTTTTGTTATGTACGATGATTTGAAGTTAGGTAAATTGAATAATTGAAATTATTTTTTGATATGAAAGAATACTCTCGTCGTAATCTAAAAAAAAAACTTTGATTAAAAATTTTAATTTTAAGATCTTTATTAATTTTAAACTTATTTAATGGTATGATTTTATTTAAAACTACTGTGTTTTTTGTGGATTGGAAATTACATTTTCAGACTTCAGTGTATAATATGCTTATTTTCATAAATTGCGTTCAAAATCGTAAAAGGCAATAATGTATATCTCATTAAAAAATAGTATCAAATATGTTTCAATATTTCGATTGTAGCATATATTTATGCTAGAACTTTCTGCTGGCAACAGCAATGTGTTTTGTAATACTAGTATGAAAATAAACTCTTTAAAATGTCATTGTTATAACTTCATAAGTTTCAATAACAGTCAATTCAAATAAACAGATTGTATTATCAATATGTTATATCTTCAAAAAAATAAAAATAGAACATTCATTTCAACAGCTGCATGGTTCTGAAAAAAAACATATTCGTATAAAATTATATATAATAAAGTATCGTTAATAAATCTGGTACTAATATTAATATTAATTTATTTTATCGAAATAGCCATTTTAACATCTTATATTTTATATCTGTAGAATAACAATTTCGCTGTGTTTCGAATAGCCAACAGAAATATATTTACTATTTATAATATTTATAGAACTTGGAAGTTAATGCATTTACACTTAATGTGACCACACACTGGTGAGCAGGATTGCTTTGAAGCGACTAAACTCGCTTTATTGTGACTAATAAAAAATAAAATATTCATGTTTAATGGAAAACTCGCATACTCGTAAAGTGTATTCATAATACAAAGTTTTGATTAACATTATTGTTTTATAACTTTTATTTATTAAAATACAACTTGCATTATTTTGATCTTTATAATAGAGCAGTTGCTAGGTGACACATTTATTTCGTAATATAAAATTTATAAATTTTCATTACATAGTATGCCAATATAAAGGTAATACGTCATGTACGTTGTTTTTTTTTTATTTTGTGGTTACTATTTTTCAGTTTGATCAATGATAATTTTTGAACGATGTATACCAAATACCTATTTAATAAGTCTTGTTTTCTTATAAATTCACTCT
Source organism: Aphis craccivora (assembly GCA_009835225.1). Classification (NCBI taxonomy): domain Eukaryota; kingdom Metazoa; phylum Arthropoda; class Insecta; order Hemiptera; family Aphididae; genus Aphis; species Aphis craccivora. The sequence goes on from VUJU01002301.1 coordinate 29,418, forward strand.
TTAATCATTTTTTATGCGTTTTTACTTTAATTTTATTCGTATTATTTGTTTTGAGTAGCTTAACAAATATTCTATTATTTTTATGATATAATATTTTTATTATAAATGTTCATGTACATTATGTTAAGTATTTACAAATTTATATTTTAAATAATAATACTATATAAGATAGCTTTAATGTAAGCAAAAAAAAAAAAAATTTTAATAAAAATTTAAACTGAAAATTATAAACTACAATATAGTATTCAATATCCATCGAACATAGTATTTTTTAAGATGTACTACTATACACAAATTTAGAATTTACATGCTATGTAAACAAATTAATCACATATTATACAAAACTAATTACGTAAAAGGGTTGGATAGATAGTATATTCCTATTAAATAAAAAATAAATATGCATATAATATATTCGGTCACAACTCACAAGTCACAAATATGTATATTTTATTTTATTTAGTGCTGCAATAATAATAATAATATAGTATAGGTATATCATTGTAATAATATATTTGTAATATTTATACTGTACTTTTTTAAAAACATATGATATTAGTTCATTAACTAATTAATTAAAATAATAATAATAAGTGTAACACGCACTCAAGTTTAGTACATCGAAAAACATAAAATATGCATTATACTAAAAAATATATAATATGAAGTCGTTAAATTAAAATTTTTTTTTGGTCATTGGACGATATTTTGCGGACAATAAATCAATAAATTTGTCTGCGGTAAACATCGAAAATATAATAATACACGATTAAAAAAAAAAAAAAAAAGAGAGAGAGAGAGAGGAAGAAAAAACAAATAATGCAATAATTGTATAAAAATTGGGAAAAAAAAATCATTTTATTTGCGGTATTAATACAAAACGCGACTGACTCGCGGATACGATTTAAGGTCATCGCAATGTCCCAGCGGACTTCCGAATTGCGTACCTACTGATTTATGTACACGCAATATACGAATTGACGCGTTTATCTATCCACCCCCACGCCACCCATCACTAAATATATACGACCACGGACAATATAAATATTCGAATTGTGTTGGCCTTACCGATCATTCGCCTGCAAAACAATTTATAAATATATAGTATACATATACACACGTAGTATACATATTTATGTATTCGTTTATTATTGGTTTGGTACTGAATTTAATATCCATCATTCGTTTATGTACCTACCGGAAAAAATCCTAAACCTATACTATTATACTGTTTAATGCTACGATGATTTTATGAATAAATTACGATGGGTATAGCCGTATAAGTACTCGAGTTACCGAAGATTATGGATTTTTATCGATTTAAATTGTTTCGTTAATCATTGATAGGACATTAACTTCGGAATCTACAATTATTCTTGGTGAACAAATATGGTTGTTTGTTAAAGATTTATTTTTTTAGTGTGGTGAAAGTTAGCAGAAATAAAAATACCACATTTTCTAATAATACAAATTATATTATATTATGATGTGACATTAATACTACTTAGACTATAGGTGGCGTTGGTTGTTGAGAAAACAAATCAAATGAGATACGCGGCATTGTAACACTCAATGTCAAAATTGAGAGTACTATAGAGGAAGTTTAAAGATATTTTTGTTCGTTCACAAACCATAGTAATATACTTCTCATTTAAATAGTAATAAATATGTTTTTTTTTTCATACGAGTATTTATATCTACCGATATTATCAGGTTTATAATATTATTGTTTCATATACAACTGTGATGGAACTTCACATATTACTATGTTACACGTTTGTTTCTCAGTTGATCGCGTTCAACTCATCGAGTACCTACCTATTCACCAAACTATTTTGATTGTAGATTTAACTGTGTTATATAGTACAATAATCAATATCAATATATTCGTCAATAATATATACCTATCGTGATATGTTTCTGTAAAAAGCGAAGTTTTTTTTTCTAGTGACTTGTTGTGGAGGTGTAAAGTGGTAACGAATGGCCGTTCGAGTTATTCGATAAAATATAAGCTGTATAAAATAACCACACGCCATACACTATATACATACATATATGCGTAATATATAAATATATGCATGGTGATCGAAAACAGTCATGGAGTGTGGTTTTAAATTATGACGATGGGCTTAGAGCTTTATTTTGTTTGCTCTCCCGATCCCGAACATCGACCGTTTCACAATAAAAAAAAACCTATGACATCCTTTTGCTCTACCCGTCAATGCTTCTTTCATCCGAAAACCGTCGACCACTATATTAGTACATAAATAAATTCACTTCGTCGTAGCCATCGTGCACCCTGCAGCACCTCCGCCAATCTGCCCTTAAACATTACATATATTTACACATTTTGAACGAGTTAACGTGATATACAATTTAATTTATTCCCTCATTATTCGATTTCAGTGATTAATATAGTTTTTATAATTTCAATTTTCAATCAAATCTGAGTATCTGTGTGAACATAACAATATTTTTTTTAAAAATAAAAATACGAATTGTATTTTTTAAAAGATTTTTGGACTGAAAAAATGTGCATTTTATATTTACTTACATTTTATATTCTCTTATATATATATATGTAATTACTATTTAAACATAATTTATTAAATAATATTCTGATTTAATTAAATATAATGTTTTTGTAAAAGTGAATGATTAGTTCCTGAATCCTGGCACTGACAGTTAAATGAAACTTTATATACCGTAGTAGGTATCTCTTCGCTATACTGACTCATTGTGACTTTAAATATTAAAAGCATTCGTAAATTATGAAAATTTTTAATATTATATTATATAAACCAAAGTATATAAAATTATTAAAATGCAAAAAATAAGTAAACCAATTGACTATAGCTAAATACCAATGCCTAAATTTACAAAGAATAACGAAAGCTACGTAAATGTCTATATTATATTATTTACCTAGGACTTGAATATAACACAAATAACAATAATATATAACTTGATCGTGTACTTTATATTATAATAATAATATAACTAATATCATATATTTGTATGCATTTTATGGTCGCTGATCCCCGTGTATATTTAGTCGGTCGAAATCGTAACTTCTTATTATATCGAACAATAGTGGACGATGAAAAAGGCTCAATCCTCCGACCAACCATCCACCCTTCGTCCGCCGTGTAACGGCCGAATGCCAAATACCCTTTTCGCTGCAACAGTTGGCACGCTGATCACGAACCTTTGCCCATAAGGTTTGCGCGTCCAATATTCCCGCAAATTGGCCAAAGCTCGTTGTATTTGCTCTATGGCGAATTAAACATAGCTGTACGTGTAATCAAATCGATTTATTTTTCAACACATGAATAATTTTTATCACTATACTATATGAGAGTTTGTATTTTATACATCGTTGTGTTTTTGAAATAATATCCATTTGTCATTTATATAGACATATTTGTAAAAAAAAAAATAGAAATAACATTATTAAATCCACCATCAAAGTATGATAATATGTCATATTATTATGACGAATCGTCTGAAAATATTACCATATAATAATTTTACATTTTTACTGTATATTATAATATACGACTACAATATATTGTTTGATGTAGGTTTTTGTGACTGTGATGAGACGCTCATCTGCTCAACCCGTTTCCAAATTCCTGTTCGCATTTCCCACAATGTATATACGTTATACACATTTAAGTGCACGAATAAGAATATATATACATACATAATATTATGTATGTGTACGCATATGGCATATTTGCAAAATTACTCGATTTGGTTTTCCCGTCAAAAACAAACGGCCCGGCCAAAAACTCTATTAGTGGAGGAGACCCCGACAAACTATGTTGTTGCAGTCGTAGGGTGTATATGCGTACAATAATATATATATATGTGTGTGTGTGTTTGCTATATATGGTGCACGATATTATTTCGGTTGTCCGTTTCCGAAACTGCTCGTCGTAACACACCCCTTCCGTCCCACACGTTCCCTTCCGCCAAATGGACGCGAAATGTTCTTTTATATAATACATTATACATATAAACAGGTTATATAACGCATATTGCGTGGATCGTGCACTGTCGTTTTTCGTCCATCCCGAATCGAGTCGTTTGGAGGGCGACCCGAAATTAGTCCGAAATAGAATTATTGCACATACCGAGTTACGGCTATTGTTTACGCGTCTAAAATAGGAACAGCGATAAGATTATACGGATTTGTTATTACTTTTGAAATTGCTTTGATGCCTTATATAATAGCGATAAAATTTAATGTCTCCATTTGACAATTGAATAGTTTATTTGTCTTCTATATCATCATACGTATTATAATGCAGCAGTGTTATTACATCTCTCTACCAAACGCCGTAACTTCGATTAAAATATTGTGTATTATCATTGCAGACCTCTGCTCGTGTTATTACTTCTATCGTCGTCGTCGTCATCACCACCGGTGACAATATTACTGTGCGTTTATGAGCCACACGTGTCCTATCACACACACACATATATAATATATAACTTTGATTATAATTTACCAAAAATTATTTTTGTTTTAGAAACAATACAATTGTACATAATTTGTGTGCGACTTTAAATTGTTATTTTATTTTACGACGATGCGAGTAAAACCAGAAAACAAATCAGACATTAGTTATTTACTATTTAGTACATGTGCATATAGTTGAACTGTTTGAAGTTTTATTCCATATTAATAATTCGCCAGCTCCTAAGACAAATTCGTTTCCACAAACGAGTATACTATGTACAATGTACATTTGATGCATGATAACTTACATAATAACAATTAAATAATATGAATTATCGTATTACCGTAGTTTGCGTATCGCATCCAGTTTAGGCGAATTAATCTTTTTGCAAATCGGATCGTGAGATGTATCCAGCATCCAGATTAAATGTTATGAAATTTGACGTAAACACGAATAAAGAAAACGACGATTATACATATTATTTTACTGATGAATATTGAATTTAAGTTCACGCGTACTTGTATATTAAATACAACATTATACGCGGGTATCTTATTATTTAATAATAGCTTACGGATGGTAATTTACTATAATATCGTATGATTTAATCAACACTGTCGTATATCAAACAAAGGCCGCAGATAATAATACCCGAGTGGTTTCTATACGATACCGCTCGCAAATAATATTATAATATAGTTTGAACTGTATACTGGACTGACTATATTATGATATAATCGTATATTGTCAAATAATGTTATGTATTGTGCTCGCTCCTCTCAGATAATTAATAATATTATTACGAAGCTATTGTTAGGACGGTGCGGCGAATGGTTTTTAGACTATAGTATAATAGCGTGTGCAGGATTTTAGAAAAACCAGTTGGTTGAACGAAGCTCGTAGTACCTCCCATAAAATAATGCATAATAATATAATATAATATCGTATGGTGCCAAAGTTAATATATTAATTATGGTGTCTTCGCGATGTAGGTGTTTTTGGTTCGTCTGACTTTTATGAATCGTTCGCGTCTATTGGAATTTTTTTTTATACACGTATATAAATACCGTCATATCGTCGTCTATATTGCAGATAATGATTTCTCTATAAATTAATTTCGAGAGATGCCTGTTATTATTATGTGTACAACAAGATAATAGTTTACCACCGAGCCTCGAAACTTTAATACCGCGTTTTAGAGCCAACCGCATATTTTATTAATTAAACCATAACTCATGGCTCATGCTAGCAGATGGTCGTGTAACGGGTGCCTACATTATTATACAGAAGATTGAAAGGTTCCTTCACTCTCCTTCTCACTCTATCTCTTCTCCTTTCTATTAATATCTTAAAATATTGAAAAACGGCCTTATTTCCTTTCTTCTTATCTTTTTATAAAAATCAGAATATAAAAAAAAAAATTGAATGCCTCTTCGCCAAAAGAATAGTTCTGTTCAAACTTGCGTGAACATCTTTATTTATTATTTTCTAAAAGGGTTCCTCTGTTCTTTACTCGTAGTCTGGAGACTACTTAAAAACCGACGACCGCCCATTATCCACTACAACACTCACGTGGGATTAGGTACATCTTATTTTATCAAATAAATCATAATATATTATATCTGTATGTAACTGTGTTTGATCACAGGGTATTTATTTATGGTATGCAAATAATGCGAAAAATATAATGGCTTATAATTATTTGAATAACAAATCGGAATAAATAATACCGTTAAATAGGTAGGATTCGATGATGGGAAACACATAATATGTTACATTAATAGGCTAGGTATAGGAGAAAAGGTCCTGTGGAATACTGTTGACTGTTAAAGTTACCAGTTGTTATACAGTCAGTTTTAAAGTAAGCCGATATAACTTATGACTACTTACATTTTCATTGTCTTTGCAGATATTTTAATACGATATTATATCACAGTATACATCGATCAGACGTGTTATTAGGTATATTATATATTGCAGAATAAAATAAAAATAATTACATGTATTATATAGGTGTATACCCAATAATTTATATATAGTATTATATATAATATATTCCTTTTGCAACACCGCTCGCTGACTCATATCAAAATTTGCCAAAACGACGTGACACGAGACCATTAAGAACTGTATGTGGTAGGTGTGTTTGTACTTTTTTCAGACACCTATACCCTAATGTTCGTATAAGTATATAGTTTAAAGCTTAAAAATATAAAAATCACACACACACATAAGTTCTATAATAAGTATAATAAAACACCCCATACCTCGTGTATGAAGACACGCCACTGGTATATATGCTTTCAATTTTCCAAGAGAAAGCTCGTCGCCGATCGAATCTTAGATTATTATTTCACGTCGGTTCAATATTTTTACCACCTCCCCCTTTCTTGCCATCAGAGTTCGGAATTTTTAATTTTCCAAAGTGCTTTGAACACGCGCGTCACTATGTGTAAGTACGTTTATAATATAAATGCTGTGCTTAAAATTTCGTTCGATATAATACACATACCTACTACACCGCATTAAATAACTATCGTTCTTATATCGCATCGCAATGTCTTAATTATGTCGTTTGAGATATTAATAATATTCTATGTAACCGTGAACTTGTATCCTATCTAAGATGGTATTAAATTATACTATATTATAATTTTAGAGCTCAATTGACTCTCACTCAAAAAAGACACATACATAGTTTCAATAAAACATATTATAATGAATAATATTTTCAACAAATGTAATTAAGTCACTGTCATTTTCACTGTTAATAGAGTTCAGCTTTTCAGATAAAAGTTTGAAATAGTTTTATATAGGTTTTTTTTTCAAACAAGGAACGTCTACTACAACTTCAAAACACGACAAAATAAGTTTGGATAATATTTAATTAAAATTAAATCTGACCTAAACCTTTATAATACCTGAAAATACTTTGTAAGCATTTTATTATAAAATGTCCATCATAATATACGATTCGACCAAAAACTTAATTAGTAGAAGTAAATAAGGTAAATGTATCTAATAATTTAATTTACTAATATATTCATCCATTAGTATCTATGCTAATTCAATATTTTCTGTACCTATTTTATATCTATAATTATATATAACGCTGATTGTAGAAAGTTACTGAATAATTAAGATATATAAATGTAAAATATATATCTTGAAAACCGACTCAATAGTTCTTTTTATATAATATGTCATCATTCATTTGTGAAAACATAACGTGTCGATGAAACTTACTGATAAGACAATAATATATATTTACAAATATTTCGAGATTTAAACATTTTAAGCGAATTGACCGCAAGTATTGGAGGAATATATGTAAAAATAATAATTTTTAAACTTCGGTATGTATGTGGAATAAATTTTTTTTTTTTTATTGTTAAATCAACGAATAACTTACATTAGTAGTGCCAGACGCACGGTCCGCCACGTGTATACATTATTCATCGCGGACAGTGCAATATATTATAATATTATATTGAACGATATTCACAAGCTCAGAAACTTTATATGATATTATATTTGCGTGAACTGCAGATAAATGTCTGCCAGAACTTATGCACAATGATAATTTTAATAATGTTTACGTGTGCAGAGAGAATCTCATATAATATTATCCAGACGAGTCACCACTGGGTGATTAGTGTGGTTACCAGCTTCGATATCTATATGATATATAGATGGGTACTTTAATACATTTCATGTGAGCTCATCGACATTGGTTTACACTGCGACGGTCGATTTTATCTCAGATTTCGTTACTTGATAGTACCGTTTCCCTATAATATTTTATTAGAAGTATATAGTGAGGTTAATATTATATTCTAATACAAAATGCATTTAATATAATACGATGTAACCCATAAGTATGTGTTTACGGTAGTGATCTTTTTCGAAAGTATAAATTTATGTTTATTGTATCCAGTAAGGTATATGTATATAATATATATATATACTGTAAGGTTAGCGTTTTATTTGATTTTTTACGCCAAATATCGCTAGATGACCCGAGGAGCTGACCGTTAAACAGGAAATCGCTTTCCTGTGCAAATAAAGTGGCAATACATCCGGATGAAAAGCACTCAGTTTATTTTTCACGTCTCCCATAGATAGGGAATATATTATATATATATATATTTTTTTTTTATATAGAGTATATATATGACCTCTTACCCTTTAGACCCATACATACCCCCTGACCAACGTTTCCGACCGACGCCCCCGCGCCCTTTCTTATTTATATATACCGGCCATCGTATATATTCGCGGAAATTTGTGTATTATTTGCATAGGGGTCTGGACGACCGGTCGGCCATGTTGATTCGATAATAAATACACACGGATATTCTTTGGTCTCGCGAACGTGTCGGTGCATTAAATATGAACGCAAACTTCCAGCTGATGTGCTTGGTGGAGGAGTTAGTGGTGGTAAGTATATAGTAATGGTGGTGGTAGTGGTGGTGGTGGTGGCGGTGGCGGCGGTTGCAGATTGCATACGAAATGTATTTTGTTAAAAATAACCTTTCAAAATGTCGTCATGAATAAACCATGGACACGACACAGACGGAAAGTAACGTTGGTGTGGTGAAGTTATAGGTAGACGGTTGAGGCGAAGAGACATCGCAGAATCGCGTGTATAATATACGTATATATATATATATATATATATATATATATATTATATATAATATATATTAAATATACAGGGAGAAAACTGTACAACAACTGATTGGGTTCGTCTCGACGACAGCGGTAGCGGTAATAATTCCCGAGAACTTTGGCTTTAGTAATGCATTATTCCATCGATCCTAATGCGAATTTGATGTCTCTAGTGCAATATTTAACCTTCTCAAAAGGTAAATAAGAGGAATTTATACAAACATCTAAATAGGAAAATAACTGTTACTTCGCATTTGTATCCCCTTTGCGTACCATCCCTGATACCACGTGGTATACTACAACCACCACTCGCTGAGTGTTATACATATTTTATATGCATATATACAGAGTCCGCTGCTTTTGTTCGTTTCTGAGTAGTGATATTACGATAACAATCTATGTGTATACACTTTAATAGTATAATACACAGTTGGATTGTGGCCGTATAACAACGAGTAAAATTTCAGTTAAGTAGTATTTATTTTTTACGTCTTATTATGTTCACAATACAATGATGATATTTTACTGATATAATATGTATCTAATATAAATATTAATTAACGATAAACAAATTAAACTATAGCGTATACCTATTTGGCTATGAGTATTTTAACGTTGAGGTGAATTCAGTTCCCCCACATACAATTTAGGGCTCCTGTAAAAAGTATATGTTTGTCCGGGC
>VUJU01002302.1:4374-39219 GCA_009835225.1 Aphis craccivora
TTTTTATTATTTTCATTATTACTAATTAGTATTGTATATAACAGTTATTAATATTAATTATTATTGATTATTTGTTTTTATAAAGTATGTACATTATATTGTATACATTTATATTTTTTAGAAGCTCATCGCATTAAAATTCGAATTAAACAAGGATAATATTATCGATAGCGATTGTCAATAGACCATTAACGATGTAGTGTAATATTATCATAATATACTACGTAAATAACTCTAAAATGCTTAAATAAATAAATAATTATAATAAATATTATATAAATATTTTGTGTTTTGTAAATATAATTTTAACATGACCTAAAATAGTTATCGATAATATTATTAAATTTGATTTTTATCAAAAAAAAATTACAATATCTACATAATTTACACGATGAACAATTGTATGATTATAATCTGATTTCTAAAATATAAAAAACTCTTTTATAGGTAATTCTTAAAAAAATCTTTATAATTATATAATAATTGTCACTGCTATAATTTTGTTAAAATAAGATATTAAAAATCAATTTTAACATTTGTCTCATAATTTATTCGTAATAAAAAACATTAAAATTAATTAAATTTATTATTATTCGATATAATTCTTACTATTATCTAGTAGAATTTCTATTTACGCTATATTTTTATAGGTAAAATGTCTACAGAAAGATTATATATTGTGTAATAATGGCGCCTTTTAATTATTTCACGAAATTGTCTCTAAGTAAGAATTCACTTAGGATTATTGGTATGTTTAGTGCACCAACTGGTATAAAAAAATTACTAGTATATTAGGTAATTATTTGAAACACCACTAGTATCGGTAACAAATATATACTGCTATCACTTATCAAGGATATATTAGTATATATATAGTTATTAAATAGTTTTATTTTGATGTTATACTCTCGTTTAATATTAAGTAAATGGTTTTCAACTGATACACATAGTTTATATGAATATATTATGACTAATAATCATGAATCGGGATCTATAATAACGAACATGATATTTAAGTCTCGATTTTCAATATATTTCTTAGGGAGAGGGTGTATCTACCATATGTTGTAAAAAGGTTTAAGTTTCATTAAGTTTTAAGTTTTAAATCAAATTTTATATAATTGAGTTAAGTACTAAGTTTAGTTTATTATTATTATTTTACAGTTTAGAAAGTAATTTGAAAAATTTCAGGAATAGATTCAACGCCTTCAGACTGCCCTCACATCGCGGGTGGTGCTTCCAAAATGTGGAAAAGGTAGTTCAAGTGAAAAAAAGAAGAAGTCTTCTGCTAGAGTCATGGGTTCAAGTGCAACCATGTTTATTGTTAATAATATACAATACCTTGTGTTCTAATATTTCAGCGTCGTTTCCAGATTTAGACGCAAAATGTTTTCGTACTTCACTCCACCCAATCTACTTCATTCTTTCAGCGTTTATGTAAAGCGAACGAGATTACCCATATTTTATCAAGTCTGGTGAGTGTAGTAAAAGTATCGTATGGGCGTTTGCGTTGTGTGTTAAGTGTTCACAAATGAGTAGCCAGTAAGACGAAAAGTGGTTGCTGGTTTGAAATCGGAACTAGGAAACCGAATTATTTATGCGCCTGGTCTTAAATTGGAGCAAGCAACGACTGGAAGAGGATAAATCGCGGGGAAGGATTGTTGTAGTGAAGATATTAGATTTACAGGGTTTTTTGAATACGAGATAATAACGGGAGAGATGCTGCCGAGAATAGCATAATGCCAATAAGATTTAAAAAGAAAAAGGCTAAAAATTCTATTATCAGAAAATTAGTATATTATGAGATGAACGTTTAAAACAAAAAAAAAACGTGTTCAACAACTTGCAGATAAACGTGGTTAATTGCGATTCAGTTTATTTAATGTCGTTTTTAAACACGATATTACGATAATTTGATCACCTATAATATAATTATAATAATTACATTGATTACACATTTGTAATTTATCTAACCTTAGACAAAATAAAACTTACTATTTTCATATACATTTTCTGCAATGTACATTTACAATTAAGTGTTAAGTTAAATAAAGCAATTAAAAAGAGTGCAACGTGATTGTTTTTTGATAGGAAATGGCCAAATTCAAATTATTTTTTTTCAGTATATTTTACTCGAATAACAAATTATACATAGATTATAGATATACCAGTATTTTGATATCCTAAAAAACTTATGTTACATTTTGTAGACACATTAATCATAACGAAAAATTGTTATTGTGAATTTTCAGATTCGAAACGTATATTCCGTTTAAGCTAATGATATCATTAACACTATAGATATTCAACTATTCATATTGGTTTATTAAAAGCTAATTATTTAAATATCGAATTTTTTTGATCAAATAGTTTATTATAATTATCTTTTACTCTAATTTTTAATAGTTATACGTGTACACAAGATTATATCAAATACGTTTTCAAATGAAATGCCTAAAAGCCGGAGGATATGAGAAAATGAATAGATATTTTCAAACAATGGTATTATTATTATACACACAAAAACATAAATCGTTCGTAAAAAATTAACATTTATGTAAATTGTTTACAACCTAAGTAGATATTGGATAAAATTAAATTATTGTGGTTGAATTAATCATATTAATTTGTCACAAAGTATCCTAGGAAATAAATTAAAGCAAATCTTTAACACTAAATAAAGAATGATTAACACTGCAGTGTAATAATCTCGTTGTGAATAATTCCTCTAAAACTATTCAAAACTCTAAGTTGTTGTGTAGTTGTAAAATATCTTAATTTATTAGCTATTGTCATGAAATACCTTGTAAAATTGATAAGCTTATTGTATCAAGTATTTAGAATTTATCAACTATTATTTAATAAGTTTGTTACGATAGGGGTATTACATTCCTAAAACGTTTTACGTTTATCGAAGAAAATAATAATATTATATATTCGTTCTCCTGGAGAACAATAAATTGCTTAAAATATTGATAAATTCGATTTATTATACGTTATAATATGTAAAGTAAAAAGATGTAATAATAAAATATAAATTAGGTGCTATAAATCTTAATTGTTCCATTTCATTTATGAATCTATACATTTTAACGTTTAATTTTTGACTAAAAAATGCACCTTTCTCATGTTCCACTAGTTTTATTTATGAAATATTAACTACAATAATTATCTATAATCTGTCATAGTATAATGTCTTTTAAGTTTTATTAATATATTTATTTTTTTGGTGCCATATATAATTACCATCATTAGCCTACTGCTTTACCGTCATTACGATCATGTTATTTACAATTTATTTGTTAGGCCTATACCTATTATATTCACGAAAAAATATTTATTTTAAAATATATTGTTTTTTGTGTCGTTTTGTTCATATCTTGTAGCAATAGTATTTTCTAATTAATCTTCAAGTTATTATTTTTCAAATTACAGCAAAATTACATAGGTACACATTTTTTTATTACTGTAGTAACAATTTATGAGAAACCTTGTTTTAAAATGTCAAACTTTTTAACCAAGTATACATTTTTTATCGTTATTTATAGAAAAAAAAAATCGTAAATGTCCAATGTCTATAAATAACTTTAATATTTATATAAAAAATTTTAAGCACCTACGGTTGTTTGTTTTAAAATTAAAATACAAAATAATAAAATTAACTTTTTCAAAACTAGTTTTACTGAAAAATTCTCGATTTTTCCAATATTTTATTGTTATTCCTAATTAACGAGAAAAGTATTGGGAATTTTTACTTTTAACCTTTAAAGTGCTTAACCAAATACGAGCTTATTTACCAAAAAATATATGTAAATTGAAGAAAAAACTTGATATATTTTTTCTAAAAAAGTGTTTTCTTAAACAAAAATAATTTCTAAAATTCACACATCATAAAAAAAAAAAAATACAATACATCCATCCTTTGGAATCTGGAATCTATAATTAAATTGCTAGCTTATAGTGGTGGATAGGTTTTTTATTTGTATTTAATTAAAAGGTTGGATTATTAATTTAGAATCTATGAATTGTACACGGGTGTGTTAAAAATGTCATGTATACGATTAGAGATTATAATCAAATAACATTCCCAGTTTTAATTAAGCGAAACCTGTAGTATTTAGTCGACTGAAAAAATAGTCGTTTTTTTTAAATTAAATAATAACCAAATAAATTTAATTAGGACCCTAGTTTAATAAACTTTTTTCATATATATTTATACATTTTGCGCAGTTAAAGGTTAAGAACATGATTACTTATCTAAAATCTTTTCGTTTACAAAAAAGTTACCAATAATATCATAAAAATAATTGTCATAACAGTAGAATTTTAGCTATTTAAAATTGTTATTTTTGTTCTAGTGTTCTACATAATGTCTTTTAAAAGTCAAAGGTTAAAGACTTTAGTTTAAAGTTTTAATAATTTATAATAAAATAATAATAAAATTTGTACCACTTATTTACCCAGTTTTTTTTATGTCATTTTAATATTATTAACAATTTTCTTAAATCATTGACTTTTTTGAAATTTATTTAATGACAAAAAAAAAATATTCTTATCTTTGTAAACTGAAACACTGAATAATGAACTGTATAATATTATACAGGTAAGTAATTTATTTAAATTCACAATGAAACCATTCAACATCAAAGCGTAGATATAATTGAATGTAATCTGTTAAGAATAAAATATATAATTCAAAAGATCATAATATATTGAAATAAAAATAATAATAATATAGCCGTATTCGTTTATGATATGTTTTCGAACTGGTGAAACTTTTTTTTTTATAGAAAAACTTGAAGTAAATGTATTTTATTTTCTTTGACCGTAATTTAATTTAAATACGTTTTATTGGTTCTTATATTTACAGAAGTTGTAGTTGTCCACATGTATCACTACAGATTTTTATACCGTATCTATATAAGGTTGTTACTTGTTACGACTTAAAAATCATATTACTTACTTAAATACATTTTTTTCTGCCACATTAATCTTCTTTTAGGATTTTTTTAGTAAATATTATGAACTACACAATATACGTTATTATAGTTTTATAACCTGCAAGTAATATTTAAATTATTAAGGATATGTATCCTTATTTTTTAAGCAATATTGTAGTCATAGCGTTTTGTTAATTTTTTTAATTTTATTTTATTCATTATATTCTCCACAGAACTACTTTTCCCATGTTATATTTAATGATTTGAAGTTTGAAATCATCCACCCTATTTAATATTTTCTGCTACACTTATTGTGTATTTGTATAGTTTAATTTTGTTGTACATTCATTGCAAAATAATATAACTACACATCATGTGTTGTATTATTCCCGCTAATATTTAATTGGATATTAACTATGTTACTTTCTATTGTTATAATTTGTTTGTTAATTTTTTATTTAATTTCTTCGAATGAAATAGGTACCTACAAATAGTATAAGACATAACCGTAAACAAATTTGATGTATATTGTACAATACACATCATATATTTTACTCGTAGATTTAATAGATTATATATAATATGTATATTTTATTTATATTTAATTTTTTCCCGCTATTGTTATTATAGTTTAATCGTAATATAGTAAGTAATTAACTCTAATACAATTTAGTATATTTGTCACAGTTGTTTAGACGATATTCAGATGAAAACATGATTGCATGAAATACACAATATTTTAATAATATTATTTTATGTTATTTACGTATTATTTTGCGAATAAGTTTGCTTAGAACATTTAAATAAAATACTCTTTAGTTCATATAAAATCCTAGTTTAAAATTTAATTAATGTTATATGTTAGAATACAGTTGTTACACAATACAGTTTCAAAAGTAATTGAATGATATTTTTCAATAAAAAATATTTTATTTTTAAATTAATTAATACATTTGTGTAAAATAAATTTATAATATTTAGACAAAAAATAAATAATATAAAAGTATCATTTTGTGTAATATGGTTATAGTGTTTTCGAGTAATTTATATTTTCATTTTATTTATACTCTCTATGTATTTATATTTTCAATTACGGGTATTCGTAAAATTAAAATTTTACATAATAGTTACCTGTTAATTATTTCAACAGTAATAATTTATAATACTAATAATATTATTATGTATGTTTAACACCTTAGACGATTTCATATAAAATCTGATTTAATGCTCATTTTTTTAAAGTTAATAAAAATAATTTTTTTAGTATACTACTGTGCTTAAATTTAAATTTTCATGTTAATGTAAAAATACTGTTTCTATTTTGGATAATTAAAAATGAGTTCGCAAAATTATTTGTAAATAATTTGAATGTTGATGCTTTGTTAATTATGTTTGTACTACTAATAAAAATAGATACCAATTATATTTTTTCCAATTGTTAAGAAGCTTTTGTAATAAAATATGAATACGTTTTTAATACGTTTTTGAATTGTATAAAAAGGAAAAATGTTTAACATATTTTTATAAAGGAATTTATTAATAATCATCTAAGTTTTTGATTTTTTTTTTAATGATAATATGACGTTATGTGTTATAAATCTGGAAAAGTTTTTTTCACATAAATGTTTATGTATTTTACATTTTTACCTTATTACAATCATAAACTTTTTTGTTTTATTATTTTTCACATTATTTTGGGTGTGTTTAAAGTGCACTCAATACCCGAACAACAGTTAATCAATATATAAGTAAAATACCAAAAATGTTTTCATTTGAAAATTCTTCGTTTCTCCTGTCATGTCAAATTTTTCATGCAAATAAAGATAATATATATATTAATTATAATGTTGTTATGCATGCTAACGATATTATTTTTTCCAGCTTTTATTTAGAAACGTTTAATAGTTATAATAGGGCATTGACGGTAGCACATTTACAATCCTCAGCAATTACCTACCTCAGCTAAATATAGATAGTAATACAAATATTTTTTAATAATTATTTTTTATTTGGCAACCAGTGGCGTAGCTAGGATTTGTTGAAGGGGGGTGTTAATATTATAAACATAAAATATTATATATAATACGTACAAACTAAAACTTTTATTTTAATTAATTAATATGTATACATATTATTTTATATTTCATATTGTATTTACGATTTATCTATGTTCCTATTTTATTATATATATATATCATATCCGTCAAACACCCCCCTTGTAGGTATACGTCACTTGTTGGCAATTTATATATAATAACAATAATAAAACATTTTTTATAAAATAAATTATTAATGATAATATTATCATAATGCACTTGTCTAAAATTTAAACGTATCAAAGTTTTTAAAAAAAATTTATTAATTGATTGTTTAATAAATTATAAAAAAAAACTGTCAAGCGTATTTATTATTCATTAGACGATTAATGCCATGTTAATCAAATTGTACTTAAATACACTTTTGTGTAAAAAAAAGTAACACGTGTTTTAGCAAATAATAAAGTTTTATAATTTACAAGTTTATATTTCGATTTAATAATATTATTTATACTCAATTTAAAGTAAAAACATGTATGCATAATAAATATAAACTACACTTACCAGAAGTATATTATATGGCAGCCAACAAACTGTGAACGCTATTACCACAGTCACCATCATTTTTATCATCTGTAAAAATCGAAAAAAATGCATGATAGATATGAAAATCATAATTATTCGAAAATATTACTTTTCTTTTCGACTTAGCCATTCTAACGTCTCTGGAGTTCTGAGCCTCACCCGGAGTCCTTTTGCCCCATACAACTACCCCGATGTTAACATAAGTAAATAGTAGAACAGCGAATGGTATGCAATATTGAAGAACTAACAATGCTACATTATAGTAATGCCGGACGTTCTCACTTGACCATTTCTCGTTGCAAATATAAAGTCCGCATTCCTAGAGGGTGAAAATAGGTATTAATTGAAGTAAGTACTCAAATAAATTGCTATAGATGTAAACTAAAAATACTTGTACTTCATGGGACAGAATCATTATTAGTGAATTAAGAAAATATACAATATAGGTAAGCATAAAACTATAAAAGAAAACATATTTTTACAAGTTTCCACGTATATAACACATTAGAAGTTGTTTACTAAGATCTCGAGGTATAGGTACATAATATTAGTCTTTCATTTTGATATTGTTATTGATACTTATTCTTAAACATATAAAATAAATGAATTATTTAAAAAAAAATGTTTTCAATAATAGTGTTTTAAATATAGTGATGGCGTGTTATCTTTGTATTAGAGTACCTATATAAAGTTTTTGTTTGATATAAAAACTAATACAAAAGACTATTGTTATTGTTCTGGGAGAGTACAGAACTTACATAGAGCAACTTACAATCTGTCTTCGTCATATAGATAGATTGGTTAATAGGTAGGTGGGAAGTGTGAAAAGTTATTTGTCAACAAATAGTATAGAGTTTACAATCGCAATAAAATCACTTTTGGAAAATAGTGCACTTTTATATTTTGTTTTTTCACCAAACATTTTTCAACCAAGTTGTTATTACACTTGTTTAACTTATCAAACTGTGTTTCAAAATTTTATTTCATGTGTACGTTATACAGTACATATAAATATTAATTTATGAGATTTTATTTTCGGACGAGTGTTTTGTATAATAAAATTTGTATGGTATTACAGCGAAACTTATATAACAGACAGTTACAGGACCATAAAAAGTGTTCGTTATATACGGGTGTCCGTTAAGACAGGTTTAACTGTAGATTTAAAATTAATTAAGTCAAAATTGTCATCCTTTAAAGAGGCGAGTTTCTTATTTTTTAGTTGAATATACTTATGGTACAAGTATTGCTGCAATTAATTTGAACTAAAAAAAAAACATAACAAAATCCTAAATCTTAAACAACCGAACAAATTATTTTAAGTATCATAATATTACAACCTGATGCCAACTCGATGGCTGCTCCAATGTGGTAACTAGAAGTATTGGAAACGCTGTGATTACAGCCACAGTCCAAACTAATGCTATTATGTATTTGGCCTGATGTCTGCTGGCTCTTGGTTTCAATGGCCACATGATAGCAATATATCTGTCAACGCTAATGGCTACCAACGTGTATGCACTTACCTGTACAAAACATAACAGTACAAGATCATTAGTTAGTAATAATAATGTTAAAATGATCAATAGGTTTATTATTTACGATAAAGTAACTTATTTTATCTATATTGTTAAGATGTTATGCACTAAACCACGTCATATTTTGAATATTTAATATATATTACTATACAATTTTTAAAAGATCAATATTTTTTTGTTTATTATAATTATAATTTATTACCGGGTTAATAATAATATTTATAATTTCGTTTTGAAAGTAATATTTATGATTAAATGATTAAACAAAATATGAATCATTTACGTTATTTCAGATTCTGAGCGGAGCAATGAATGTATTTATTTAATAGTAATGTTTTTTTTTTTTTTTTTTGGGGGGGGGAGTGATTACACGATACGTTTTTCTTTATATTATTATGGTACATTTTTGTACGCATATGGTCCACATCATATTTCTAAGACATATGAACAAATCCATACAATATAATATGTTAAAACTAATATAAAGAATCTATCAAAAAAATAATATGGTTAATAAAATATAATACCTACAATAAATGTTTGATAAAATATTTCTTTATTTGAATGTTATTTAATAAGCAACAGTGCTTAAAAATGTATAATAAAAATTACAATTGTTAATAAACAAAAAGCAAGAATGAACATGATCAGTAGCGAACTGCCGGGTATATATCTAAGGTTTGGTATGTACACAATTTATTTATATACATATTTTTAATATTCTTATTTAATAGCAATAAAATACCAATAATAATATGGACTAGTTACACTTCGCTGTTAGTGTGAGTGGGTCATTGCAACACCGTAAGACAGTAAGTTCATGGTATGAATAAGTAATATCTTAAATTAATCTAAAATTTTTAAAATGTCATTGTGTGTAGTAGAATACATAATATATATTATTATAAGCACCTACAAAAATAATGTTTTTAAATTATAACAAAATAATAAGCATCATCGTTTAAATATGTAACTTTATCAAAAATTAAATTTCAAATAAACATTAAAAAATGTGCCTTTATTTTAAATGTTTGTAATTATCTGTAATAAATCTTATGTAGGATCTTGTATTACACTTTCAAGCTTTTCGAACTAGCAATTATTGGCATAAAAAAACAATTTTAAGTGTAATTTTAGAGTGTAGGATATTAGTGAGACTTCTACAAATAACCTAAAATAATCAAAGGAATGTCGCCTTACCATTTAAAACAATAATAATTTCTATAATCTATGAATTTATTTTTCTAAAAATATCCTTAATTTATTTTCAGGTTGATATGTTTAAATATTCTTTAAGTTTTAAAATGTGACGTTCTACATATCGGGTCTTGATAAATCAAGATGACATATTATGATATATCATGTATGGGGTATTTAAAAGTTGGTATTTTGTTTGAACTTTAGAAAATTATGATAGTATTAAAACTTATATAAAATGTATAATACAGTACGTATTCTTCAATGTATAATAGATTATAAATATGTACTGTAACTAAGGAAGTAATAAGACATTATATTGATATTTATAATTAACATTAAATTTTACATACAATTTTTATAATATAATAATATAATTTTTAATTTTGATAAATTAATTGTTTTTTACTGTCTGTTTGAAATTTTAATTTTGAATAGGTACTGGGAAATTAATTAAAGCTTTATTGTTAATCATTATTATAGTTTTACTGAATTATTTCGAAAAACATCGTTTTTCTGTTTTTAGAATATCATGGAGCAAACTAAAAATAATTATAAAACTGTGGTTTACGCTAACGTGAGTGATGTGAATTAAGCGACCATCAACCATGCTATCGCTATGGATACTTTGTTTACTTTCTGATTTTATGAACGTACATAACTATTTTTATTTTTGAATATTCATACTAAATTCCGTAAGGTTGTTTGACACGTTCGGTCATTAATTTCCTCAGAGTTTTAAATGTCAAAGTATTATAACCGGAAACATACTAAGGATTAAAGGTTATAATGTTTAAACTTTCATTAAGTGTTAATGTGTTTTAAACTGTAAATGTTAATTTAAATTGTAAACTGTAATCTACAAAATAGAATTCATAGTTTTAATTATTTGTGGTTTGATGGTCTTAATGCCTATTGTACGTGTTTATTTTCAAAGCGTATATAAAAGAGAGTATCTTATATAGTTTTATTCGGTGTTTATTTTAATAAATTAAGCTTCTACTTAAACATCATATTACAATTTTACAATTTTGCTTTGTTAGGCACAATATGAGAGTAAACCAGGGATGAGTACTATTTTGAACATTAAAGGTTATTGTTATTTCTCATTTTTCAGTTATTTTAAGTTTTAACTATATACCTATAAGTGAAGTAACTATGGAAAATCGCACATGATTTAATGATTTGTTAGATAGACTAAAGTTAATTAAAAAGAAAAGTTTATGATAATACACATGAAACATGTAAAAACAAAAATAATTTAACATCATAATTATTTAATATGTTCAAGGGACCTAACTTTGGATAATTGAAATGTTATTTTTCAACACGGTAATGATGTACCCCTTCACCTAAATATTATAAAAAAATAATACAAGCATAATATATAATAATTATTATGTATAATATGAAAATATTAATAAAATCATACTACGTTATAAAACTTAAACTACAATGTTAATAAATTAAGCTGTTTACTAAAAAATTTTCGGACAGAATTGAATAATTTTTCATTGTTTAATACTATTTGATAATATACTGGTTTTTAAAAATTAATTTTTTAAAGTATTCAAGGGAATGCAGATACTCGCCCTAAAAAGTATTTGAAATGTGTATTTAAACATTGAATAAAAAGTATTAAAGTATAAATAAAAATACTTTGACAAAATATTTGTAGATATTTTTAAATTTTTCTCTCTTGTAAATCAACTAAACCATTTTTTTTTTAGCGATTTTTTTGTCTTAAATTAATTTTATAAGCTACGAGTATAAGGCATTTTACACCATACTATTTGATGTAACTGTAAATTGTTAATATTTTTTATTTGACGAGGTATTTCAATTGACAGTTATATATGGTATATTATTAAGTCACATAAAAATATTCTGTACATTTTTATATAATATTTTGAATATATTTGTTTACTTGTTTAATTTGACTAGGTATACTAAAAATATGATGTACCTATATAAACTAAAATCAAGTAATGTTTAATTTTGAATACTGCAGATTAGTAAATTACAAGACTAATAATATATTAAATTATCATTGTTGTAATAATGGCGTCGGATAATAATTACATTCCGTATCGTTTTATACCCGTGACCTTATCAGGAACAGTGTTCGGAACAAAGAACGAGGGTTCCTCAACATAAAATCAAATAGGATAAAGGCCAGAACCAGATAAAGAGTATCTAAATTTGATATTTCGTACACAATATATTTGCTCAGTTGATGGAGTCGAGCCTATAATACACACGTTCGTATACGTATATTATATTTATTTTGTATTAATATATTAATTATGCAGCGCTCGTCGAGACTATAGTAAGGTTTTGATATTCAATATAATATAATATAGTAGCAGGTAGTCGCAGCTTATTCGCACTGTTAATTAATATGATATTATATTATATTTTAATGGCACATAAAACATTGACTCAAATTCGGTGGGAATGGAACATTACACTGATTAATAGGTTATTGTATAAAATACATTTTTGTTATTCGCTAGGGTGAGAAAGGTGATTTGCATAACAGCGAGTACGCTGGAAAATAGCCAATTTGACGGCGGAGGAGAATAAAAACAAAACAGAGAAAAAAAAAACTCGACGATAACTTACAATCAGTAGAATATACAAGCCCATGACGGATTTGTTACACGTCGGCACAAAATACGTCGTTTTAACCAGCGTATATGCACACATAATATGGGTATGGGACTATAGTCGACACACGTTCACTGACGTCATCTCTACTCTAAATCATCAAAACAAATATTGCGGCCGCATATTGATATTACTATTATTATTATTATTATTATTATTATTACTGCTACAACGTGAATATCCTTTTACGTTTGCGAATATCTTTTGCCACGGTTTTCGCGGGTATTGTTATTTCGGTCGAGTGTATTCCACTCAAGTGGAACTTCATCCATCGGCTTATTATTTCGACCTTTACGCATTTTGGTTTGTATACGCTCGAAAAACGTAAACCTAAAACGTTCGTCGTTGGCACGGCGCACTGTTTGGTTTGTATCGCCGTACAATATCTACGACCATCAGCTGTGCACGGCCGCGATTACACGTACGTGTTTTTATTTTGGACTCGGATTTTGATTTTCCACACCATCGGACTTGACGAGGTCGACATTCGTCAGAAAATAGCCATGACAGAGGCCGTATTAAATGAACGCCATACGTGCACGTGTTTCTTATGAATAACGTGCAACATACCAAATTTGCTTTTAAGCTCGTTCTTGTTTCAAATCTTAAAATAGAGTGAAATATTAACCTGGTATCTAACTTCTTAAAGATATGAATGTTATCTGTGTGATTTAACATGGTTTTTTTTACGATATTTTAATTTTTTAGCAAGTTACAAAACCTGTACAATTTTTATAATTCGCGCTTAAAAATGAAACTTTTGTAAAAAAAACCAGGTTAAACCATAACATGTATATACCTATAGGTTCAAGTTTGATGATAGATCAATTCCCTCTATTATTAAGAGTTTTTGTTCACAATTGCAGTATCAGCAGACATAAAAATTCGCTGTATCGTATCCTACGTCTTTAAAACGGAGACGATACGTCATGTGGGTGTGGCTTTTTTTTTTTTAAAGTATACTATTATTTCTGTTTCCGTTTCGTTATCATTGTTCCCCGAACTAGGTGGAAAAAAGTACATAATTATTGAGCTGTTTTTTCTCACCTCGAGTTGACGCCGAGTTCTTTTCGGATGTCCCTCGGGCGTCATGTCCTATTGTTCGTCACCATAATACGCAGCACTGCAGACACCGTTGGTCGAACGAATAAAAGACTACGACTAACGTGCGCGCCCGATCTACACGTATAATGGTATTATGCGACAAATGAAAGAAAACATACTATTTATCACAATTCGCCTGGGCACCACCTTTAAAAGTTCTTTTGAAATATATTTTAAATAACGATGTACCGTTTCACAATACTTATATTTTAGAACATAGGTGAAAATAATTATATCTGTTAACTGTTTAACATGACGTAAGTACTAGGACGAATGATAAAATTATATTTTGTAATCATTTATTTACTTCTACGGTGTTAATTTGAAATGTTATTTAAATCGCTATTCAAACGTCAGATTTATTTTGTATGCCTGCTTTGACTTTTTCCAATAACATTTTACGTCATACATTCAAATTCATGAAAATATGAAGTTTTATAAATAGGAAATAAACACGAATATTTCTATTAAATCTTCTAAAGTTATAAGTAGGTACCTAATTTAAATTCTAAAATATATTTTTTTATTATTCTGTTGACGTTTTCGTAAAATATTGTTTAAATATAAATTTTTGGTTACTCTAAATAAAGATAAGTAATAATAAATTACATTCAAATTAATACGGGTGCAAATCTAAAAACGTAAAAAATATTAATAAAACGCAATAAAGAAACGCGAAAATGTAACTCTATAGTTTATATGCAAAAAAAAACTTAAATAAGAATTTATTTGGAGAATTTATGTAATAAAAATCTTAAAAATAATTCATATTATAACAAACAATGTGTATTATTTCAATTTAAGAATTTTTTAGGTGCAAAGTATTTTTAACAGTTGTAATGCAAATAATATTGCAAGTTATAGTTTATGTAAAACAGAATTATTTAAACTTACGACCCTCAGGCCATATATTTTGATCTCAGATAAGTTGTGAAGCTGGTTGGTTAACTTTCAGCAAATTATTCGACAATTTATATTATCTAGTGTTTTTTTGTTTAATTAGGTATACTATGAATATTATAGTTCTAAATTTAAAAGGTATCTAACAAAAAAGCAGAACACTTTTTTCAAGCTTAGGGAAAATACACTTCATTAAATTTTATTAAATTAGGTACTACCTAAAAATATACAATTACCTATTGATTATGTTGATATTTTTATAGAACACATAATTGTAAGTGTAACTAAATAATATATTTTTATGTTAAAATGTGTATTTCATATGATAATAAATCATATCACCACGGTGATCGCGTGGTGCAATGAATATATAGGTTTATACCGAAGTTGGATATAATATATATAAATCTACCTTGTATATACCTAGTGCTTATCGTTGACCATTGTTTAGCATAAAAGTTTTAATAACTATAGTTGACAATTGATTGTTACTCTAGTTTCTATATTTTCCATATCTATATGACCCGTATGGAAAACAAGGGAAATATGTAATAGTTTACCATATTATATATTATTCTGATTTATTTATTTTATTTTAATTTGGAAATAACCATTGATCTAATCAATAATAATCACGTGAAATGAATAATAATTGAACACGATATTATTCATACAAAGATAGATCAAGAATTATTATTAAAATATATAATATGTATTTCACTTAAATAATTTAAGTAATTATTTTCTTAGATTAAAAAACATAAAGACAATTTGGAGTGTGTTTGGGATGTTTACCGTGTCACAAAACGTTTTATGCTATCAGTAAATTGTACTTGGTTATATTATGTTATAGATATTCAGTTATATTTATTTCTCAGATTTTGTTCATTTTTTAATAAAAATAAATATACTTGATTATAAGATGACGAAGCCTCCTGCGAGTCATTTCGATCGACATAAATTTTACCTTCATATATTTAACACAAATATTGTGCCCATGTTAAGAAATAATAATAAAAGTTTGTTGAATTTTGCAAGATCGACTATAATCGAATTACTGTTCCATGACATGCTGAGTAAAGTGTGCGGGCGTATAAAATAAATTACATAATCTAAAGAAATACGAAACAGAAGTGTTGAAGGAGAATCAGAACACTAAACAATATCAGTTAGAAGTGTTTTCAAAAGTACCTATAAATCAAGTAGTAACTTTATTTATTTCAGAATTGTATGGAACGTGTAATGAAAGTGAGTTGTGGTGCATACGGAGATTGTGGGTATCTACAAATATTACGTACATTTCAAATAAAGTAAAGTACATCAGTATT
This sequence comes from Aphis craccivora, assembly GCA_009835225.1. Classification (NCBI taxonomy): domain Eukaryota; kingdom Metazoa; phylum Arthropoda; class Insecta; order Hemiptera; family Aphididae; genus Aphis; species Aphis craccivora. Next base: position 20,673 of record VUJU01002302.1, read on the forward strand.
GAGTAAAGTATAGTCAGTTTTAGTTTACTTTTTATGGGACCGAATAATTGAACGATGTCAAACGAGACGATGCGAACCTAAGTGGATTGGGCACTGGCATTTGTTGTCTTTTATGTGTGTAACATAGTACAAACTACCCACTTTTGTGTCCATCGTAAGAGTTGTATCGTTGATCGACATACTAAAGTGACAAAGCAGATTTGAATTCAGTAAGAGAATACATGTAGCTAAAAAAAAAAAAAAAAAAAATGACCTGACCAACTCGACCAGGCCACTATTTTGAATTTCATTTCCTGATTTCTAAAAATTTCAATTGAAAGTTTGAACATTATTGAAAATATAATTGATTACTTGTAATCGGAAAGTCTTAAAATGCAGTCACTACTAATGAAATAAAAATATATTTAATTCATTTTTGTAGTTTACAATAATTATTATAACTGTATAGTTGGAAATCAATATCTATTAATAAAGAGAAGGTCATTCTTTATAGTATGCGTTGGTATTTGTACTGATCGATTTATAATTAATCGTTGTCTTAAATAAACCACATAGGTAATTATTATTACGATTTTCAATTAATTAATATGTGTAATATATGGGTTAGTATGTATTATATATATTGTATTTAACATTTTAATATGATGCTAGTCACACGCACATACTTACGGATTCTCTGTCAAAAAGATATTTGTAAATTATAATAAATTGTATAGAAATATTACAGAAGGCAGTATCCTTTAAACTATAAAGCCCTTAAAATTAATAATTAATAATCTACAATCTACACACTAAATAATATTTATTAATAGAATCATTTTCCTCCCTTGTTTAATGTTTTATGTAATTACCACGAGTGTGTATTATTGATTAATAAATGTACCTATACAAACATAAATGTAGGTACCTACTACTTAAGTTTATCAAATTCATATAGATATTATACCGCAAAAACGAGTTTTGTTTAATTATTATGATTATCATAGGTTGTTAATATTAAAATATTGCACGGTGTCTTGTTGTGTTAGTTTTGTTAGCTGTTTGTTTATTCGAAAATAATTCAAAAATAAATAAATATAATTATTCCGAGGTTGTTACGTGTTGTACTTACTATTCCATTTTTTTTTTTTTTTACTAGAAATGATTCATAATTCTCCATTATGAGCAAAAATGTCATCGAAATCATTAGTGTGGTTTGTCACGGAATCGTTTGTTAAGATGAAACGTTATCCTGTTCGAATTCCTGTTACAAGCTTTTCATAAATTCATTTAAGTCTACACGAACGCTGCCGTCAATATGCGGTGCTAATAATATTGATAACAATAATAACAATGCGATTATACTAATAATGGTAAAAAAATGTCCGCACTGCGTTTTTGAGAAAAGAAAAATATTCATGAACTTAGTACAACGAAATAAAATCGATTACACTACAACACCATACTAAACACACACACACGTGTTTGTAAACGTCAGTGATAATGGTGTGCTCATTATAGTCACGAAACTTATAGTTTGGCCACCTGTTTGGTCGATGGTATTCATATTTTTTTAGTAGATATATAAACTAATATTAACTCGTTGATATTTTTTTAATATAGTACATTATTAATACTATTTCTAAGTATTCTTCTGAAATAGTAAAGTTTTTTAATCAATCATTTATTAAACTAAATTACTGAACCAAATTATCTTATTATATTTGTGTACTTGTATTATGCAACTTTAGCATTTTAAAACGTTGAAATTTAATTGATACTTATCTATTAGTAATTTTACCAAGTAATTTTATGATCAATATTTATATTAGTATTATTATTTAGTTACTTTTAAATATCTTTAATACTCATTATTATGTAAATATACTATATTTATAAATAAATAATATAAATAGATGACATATTATTATTTAACTATTTTAAACGGTTTTTCTACAAAAACATAGTATGATTTAAACTGCAACGCGTATAAATATATTATAAAAACAAACAAAGTATCATCGACATCGACTAGCCACTAGCGTAATTGTTTAATAATGAATCTAATGATTTACATTCTAGCTACTTATTAAAAAGCGTAAAAATTGTGTAATTTGCTGTAATTTTAAAATCATGAATTATTTCCATTCATTAAAATCAAAAATTGTTGTTTTTTTAAATTTATTAATAAGTAACTCTATACGACGTGTATTCAAAATTAATCAAAACATTTTTTAAACTGATTTTGGCATTGCTTTTGTTTTTTGTAAATCATTCAAAGTATATTCGTAAAAGTGAGACCAAATATACGAGCACACCAGTCGATTATACATAATATATTACTTCAAAAAAAAAAAAAAAAGAAAACTGCACCACGTTTTGAATTAGGGTTATTCTCTTTCCAATGAATTACCTATAACGTAATAATATAACGTTGACAAGGTTTTGGCAAGGGAATAGAGCATATCGCCCGACAAACCATAACCCTCGGCCACTACCGCCCCATCGCCGCCACTATGTGCTCCACCACCCCGCTTCCACCACCTTCACCCCACTACCATCACCCCCACTACCACCACAATCACCACGACCATCGCCAATTATCGACAACTATCGCCATCGTCATCAAATCGTCGTCCCACGCTCGTCGACCTCGGCGACGACCTATACTAACCAGCACGGCGACCGCCTGGGCGAAGCTGACGGTGTGGCACAGGTCGCTGCCGAACGGCCAGTACTGGAGCAGCAGCGTGGCGACGAACGAGAACGGGACGCAGAAGAGCGTCATGAGCAGGTCGCCGACGGCCATGTTCATGATGAACAAATTGGTGACCGAGTGCATCTGCGCAGAGAACACGACCACGTAGCACACCAGACCGTTGCCGACCAGCGATACGACGAACACGATCGTGTACGTCAGGTAGACGAGCGTTTGGAACGCGGCCGACCCGTCGGCGCCACAGTACAGCTCGTCCACGGCTTCGGTGCCGTTCCACCGCGCGGCCACAGTGGCGGTGACGTTCCACGTTGTGGCCGACGGCTCGTCGTCGCTCTCAGACATGGCGCCGCCGCCGACGTAGAACTTGCCGGTGGACACCTGCAATAAAACGGAGATGTTTTATATCCGTCGACGTGATGCACAATATTGTAAGTGGAACCTCGATAACTCTAAGGAATGTCTTGGCCCATTCCTTATATTATATTATATTTTCTGTAAGAAGAGATTTTCGAGAACTCAAAATTTTTTTCACCTCCAACCGATTCGAATTATCGAAGTTCCACTCTACATATACGAGATAAGCACTAATTTGTTTTTGTAGAGGCAAAATGGGAATCGGTATAGGGAAAAAATATATAGATGTACCATTTGTGGTAATTGTGAACTCTCTCGATTTCAATGAAAACCTCGAGTTCACCTGATGGATATATATTTATATATATGTATATATTATTTGAACTCTCCCGAGTCTGCAATAGCTTTATTTGTATACGTTGATTGTAATAATTGTAACTTTACAATTTTATATATTTTATAATAGTATGAATTTACAAATTTAAAAAATAAAATCGAGTATATTATAAATTGTGCTGCGCCCCAGTAGACTACGACTTCAAATTTATAACTTTGTGATCAGTTTTGAATAGATAGTATAGTACAATAGATATTTTATATTGAAAACATAATGTCAACTTGGTAGAATTCACTATGTAAATAGTTTTAAAATTGGGAGAGTTTACCACCATCCATGATGAGAGAGGTATTGTGATTTTCATAAAAAAATTTACACGCTACTACGTTAAAGCGGTTAAAATTTAAAAATATAAATATACTATAAGTGATATTTTTTCTGTAAAATAAAATTTAAAAAAAAATGCACCGATAAAAATCGGGTAAATATAAAATCAATAACCTAACCAATTTATATAATGATATAAAAAATTAATAGTTAAATATTGTTTGTTATTAAGTTTACATCAAAAGGAAATATTATCCTTGAATAATTTATAGTTTATACTTTAACAGACTCAAATATTATAATACAAAATATCTGTTTTTCCTATACAAAACGTTCGTCCTATTACAACAAAAAGAGGAAACAATGGAAACATAAACGTCGATACCAAATTGTATATGTGCGATAAGAGATACAATATTTTATAATATACATTAATATATAGGACCGCATCGTTTGTCTCCCCGTGAAAACTGATTTTGTTATATCGATGATAATCAGCTAAATTTTATGTTATTTCGTGTTTGTGAAAAAGTTTCAACCTAACCTAACGTATTATCAAAACCAAACTTTTCTTGTTAATGGATTAAAAAAAAAAAATAATAATAGTTTTATCTACTTTTAAAATTAATTAAATTTAACATTTCTAATAACTTTAAAATCTTGGCTCAGATCCTTGTAGGTAGATAATAGATAATAGATACTTAAGTATAAAATCACTTAGTTTTCTTATACAGCACTGTTACAAAACAGTTATTTTAAAACTTTCACAGTATATGCCGTAAACATCTCAAGTAGATATTATCTGAGAATTCAGTTCATATATTATGTTCTTGTTCTGTTCAAATAATAATCCAATATAAAATTATATACAAATTTATAAAAAATTTGGCCAGTTATTCTTATTAAATTGAATATTTAAAACTTATTATGAATTATAACAATTGACATGTGCTTATGGATCGTAAAATAATTTTAATGTAAATTATGTAAGCAATGAAGATTTCAGAATATCTAATTTAATATATATTCTATGTTTGAAAAAATATAAAATAATTCGAGTTACTCACGTAGGTATTAGCATTCATTTTAAATACTAAATTATAATAGTTATTTAATCGATGGTACTTTTGGACTTGAGCATTCAATTTTAGAATACACCCACCTTTAGTTCTATAATGGTTTATTTGGTTAGACGGATGTTAAGTACAAATAATGCTCTAGTTTGTGTCTAAGTAATTTTAAATGTAACATTTTTCTATAACTTTTTTTAGATAAATATTTACTAATGGCGTAAGTAAAAGTGAGGAAGCTGCAAGTATTTCAGGAAAATTTAAAATGCTTTTAGCGTTCTCGTGTGAACGAAAATTGTTATGAAGAAATTTCATTACTTATAGGGCGTAAAATATAAATCACTAGGGATAGACGAGATTTCATGAAAAAAAATAATCACGTCAGTAAGTACAAAATTTATGATCGCATGTGTTGATTGACAATCCCCACTTGTGATGATGATACGAGCGATATCGAAAAATGACGAAAATATTTGGAATAATAAGCTAAACGAATACCTTTATATTTTCTTGTTTTGGTAAAAACGAAAAGTTATATTGTTTCGATTTTGTCGAATAATTTTCTTTGACCTTTTATTTATGACTTATGTCACTGCTTGGATAAACTCTCGGACTAGACAACCGAAATGAATTCGTGAGTACTTAACTTCAACGGCATCTATAGGCAGTGATGTACGTCAGACTGCTATACCAAATGGCTAATATCTAGTATTTGGCTAAACGGATAATCTATTGATTCTTATAGTTATACAACGTGTCAAACCATCGAGTTGTAGAGTACAACTGCGCGTACTTGGACTCATTCCAGGACTAAAGAGGACTAAAATGACTTCGTGATCGTGGAACTGCAACGGTGTCATAGTGTCTATAATAGATTCCTCTATAGTCAGTGTTGTGAACGTTATCATAACGCTGGATTGCCCCAGCGGTGGCGCCAGTATACGATTATTAAAAAAAACACATTTATCACGTGACAAAAAATACTTGTCTCCTCGTTCCAAGTCATTGCACACTAGCTCGGACATTATTTACGTGTACTATGATCATCCTTTCAGTTCGTCTTCCCAACTCCAGATTCACGACATCGTACGTCACATCTAACAGGACCTGTGTATCAGTACACACTCTGACGCAGTGATTATTTTTATCGAATATTATTATAGTCACTTTTCGGTCGTCTCAAGTATACCTACTTTACTATTTTAACTTGACCAAGTTAAAATAATTATGATAAAGCATTTTGCATGTACCTATAGTTATTTCATATTGATTTTAATATATATATATTTTTTTTTTCATTCAATCGATTTGATTTCTATAATTGTAATAATAATAGGTAATATTTATATTATGTATACTTTATTTATATGAAATACATGTTACTAGTAGGCGGTCCACCTAATATGTACAGTTATCACGATAATATCCAATGGGGATAATAATAATTCAATTTAGAACTAAAATGTCCCTGGTGACATCACGAAAACGCCGTACATCCGAGTTGGATTACGTATAAAAATGACGAAAACGTTCGGACAAGCGTACACTAATAATTAATATATTCGGATATTTCCGGATCTGAACATTACCGTTCGGTTTAAATCTATTGATTATATGCAATAAATAATACTACAAGAATTTATTTTAACATTAAATTATAGTTTTCATTGCAAAATTATTTATCGTAGTTATGTTTTTAAATGAAAACAGAACTAAGTTTGTGGGTATAGTAAAAAATAACGAAAATACAAAATAAATTATATTTTTTAGGTTTTAAATAATATTGTAAAAATACTTTTTTTTTACCGTAATATTTCTCTATAGTAGTTCCTAATACGCTATTTAAGCACTTGTATTATAATATAATACAAATATAAAATATAAATATCTTTACATATTATATTATAAAATGTATAGATATTTATGAAAATTGAGCATATTATTTTATGATATTTTGAGTTTGAAAAAAATATTTTGTATTATCAAAAATAAACTTTCTTTGGGAACGAATAAGAAAAAAAACAGTAATATTAATAATCGTTTTATCTACTTTTAAATTTAACATTTCTAATGAATGGCTTTAAAACATCGATCCAATTTCTTAGAGGTGGATAAATAGATATTAAAGTTAAAAATAGCTTTTTCCTTATAATATAACATTGTTATATAAGATATTGTAAAAAAATGCACTGAATATGAAGTGAATCAAGTAAACTTTCACCGAGAATTTCATTAATGTATAATAATGCGAATAATTTAATGATAAATTATAAAGCTAAAATTATATATATATATTTTGCCAGTAATTAATGTTAAATTAAAAATTAAAATATGTGAGTATATAGTATACAATATAAACATGTAGATTGTATATTAGTATATACCTACTGGCTAATATTATGTAGTTATTCTAAGATTGAAATTATTTAAATTAATTTGAATTGTTTTTACAAGTACATAATACATATGTTACTCAATCTCAAAAAACTTAATCACTTAATTTAATTAATTTGTTTATCAATCGATAGACTTAAGATTTTGAGAGGAACGATGAATTTATTAATTTACATTGGCGTGCATGGTTTATTTTGTATTTGTCATCACTTTTTGGGTCAATAAAAAAGCTTAGATTTTAAACTTTGTAGGTGGTTGGTTTCTAATAGAAAATTGAATCTAATTGGTACTTTAGAGAGTCAAAAGTAAAAAATCTTAGTACTTTTTTTTTAATAATTAGGGGAAAAAATAAAAATAAGGAAAATGGGAATTTTTATGCTAAAACAGTTTTTGACAAAATTAATTTCTTTATTTTATTACAATTCAAAAATGAATAACTATAAAAACTAAATTATTATAAATTTCTATACAAAGCATAATAATCAAAATATTTTGATTCTTTATGGAACTATTTAAAGACATAAAGGAAATATTGATTTTCTTAGTTTTTTTTTTTTTTTGTAAAAGACAATAACATTTTTTTGCTAATTAGAAAAGTTTGAGAGTGTAATACAAGATTCTATATACGTTTTTATTGCAGATAGGTACTAATATTCAATGTAAATAAGGCACATTTTTTTAATGTTTATTTGAAGTTTAATTTTTGATGAAATTACATATTTTAATGATGATGTTTATTGTTTTGTTATAATTTAAAAACATTATTTTTGTAGGTGCTTATGTATATTATATATTTTACTATACGTAAACAATGAAATTTTAAAAATTGTAGATTTATTTTAAGATATTACTTATTCATACCATGAATTTACTATTTTACGGTGTTACAGTGACCCATTCGACATCTAATATACAGCAAAGTGGTAACCCTACTAGCCCATATTTTTATTGGTATTTATTTCTTTATTGCGATTAAATAGAATTTGAAAAATATGTATACAAATAAATTGTGTACATACCATACCTTAAATATACATTCGACAATTGGCCACTAATCATGTTCATTCTTCTTTTTTGTTTATTAACACATTTTGTCATTGTAATTTGTATTCATTTAATACATTTTTAAGTACTGTTATAGTTATTAAATAACTTTCAAAAAATAAATATTTAATAATTTTTCAAACAACTTGTTAGATAAAAAATACCGAATAAACTTTAATAACCATATTATTATTGACAGACTATTTATACTAGTTCTAAAATGTATTATGCGTATATTATACAAACTATAAGAATAGGTACTAAGAACTATTCGGGTTCTAAGATAGAAATGATACTTAGTAGTTGCCGTTGGGCTTGGTCGTAAATTAATAATACAATTTCACGAATAGTAATCATGTTGAGAAAGTTTACATTTTCCTGGCAGGATGTGATAGTACGCGAATCCAACATTCTAGTCAGTTTAATCATTTTAATGAATGTCCGTACAATATTCAAGAAAGTCTGTTTACTAATATGAGCTGTTGTGTGTTGAGATGTAGGTTGTTATACACCTCCCTTTTTAACTAATTGAGTGTTGGTATTAGTTCCAAACCGCATATGCTGAATAACAATTTTAACTTTAATTACATAAACTAAACACTGAACATAAAAATGCAATACTTGGTATAACTATTATTGTGAATTTGTGATTGTATTCTATTAGTGGATAATTGTTTTTATCAAATGGAGATTAAATTATTATAATTACAATAATGTTCTACTCAACTTAAAAATATATAATTATTTAATTAGTTATAGGTATCAAATGTTAAATAGGTAAGAAAAATTGTGATAAAAATATATCAATATAATAGGATATAAAATGTAAACATTACTCTTTTGACATATATATATATATACTAGCTGTCACTCGCATGCTCCACCCCCGTGGATAGTTGTTTGCAAATTGTGGGGCTGTTTCTTTGTCTTGTAGTTATTTAGATCATAAAATGTTATAAAGTGTACATACCATATACCTACGCAAAATAATAATAATTTAAGGTGTTTATAAATTCTCATAAATATATTTATAGATAGAGCCTGCAGAATGTTTTTGCATATTTTTTTCCTTTTTATTTTTTTATATTTTTATTAATAATATTCACGAATCATACTAATTGGAATTCATTACTAAATTTTTATTTTGCATATATTTTAACAATTTTTTTTTTCACATTAATATCATTATTCTTACACTCGAGAAATTTATTATATAATGATATTATAACGTCGTTAAATTAATAACAATAATAATTAGTATCAAACCATAACATTGGGCATGGATTTTTGTGGGTGCTCTCACCAATTAGCGCGCTAGTGACTTTCATACTACTTTTCCATTGGTTATTATTATTATTGGATGCGTTTAACCTATCTTAACTACCCGAGTATCAAGATTAAGTACGTCAGTCGTAGTTAGAACGTAGTGATATTGTATACATCAAATCCCGTAGGACCGTTCAAGGCATCGAGCCGTTGTCACATCTCATATATGTTGACAACAATAATTGATTTATCGTTGATTCTATATACACATTCTGAGGTGAGTCGAGGGTGATTGCTTAATCATACGCTTTAAACAGTTTAAACAATTATTTTAATATAATTATATAATAGGTATATAATACATATACGTCAAAATTCAAATTTTACAGAAGAGACACAAAACTTTTTTATGTTCCCTTTTAGAAATAAATGAAATAAAGATAAACATACTGTTACTATAATGGGAACACGTACCTAGATGTGTTTCGTTGTCACACCAAATAGTGTGGTTAGATAAAATAACATATTTCGTTAGTTAACTAAAAAGATAAACATGATGGGAGTATTTTAAATTGTAGGTTACTAAGTACTGTGTGATTGTGTAAAATAAAACTCTTAAATTCAATATTCCATGTAATAAATAAAGTAGGTGACAAGAAAATTTAATAAATAAATATAAACTTATTATAGATAGGTACATCTTCTGTTATTATATTTAATCCCGATTTTTGTAAAATCTCGAATAATTTATTTTACTTTACAATATCAAAGGCCTTTTATAAATTAATAAAAGCAATAAATGTATCTTTGATCCTATTTATTTGCTTTTTTATTTGTACTCTTAGTGTAAAAATTGTTTCCCTAATTCCTATGTTCTTCCTAAATTCAAATCGATCGTTAGCCAAATTTTCCTTTTTTATTTTATCTATCTTGCTTTTAATTATTTTGGATGCAAGCGGCGAGGGTTAGTGTTTTGTACTTTTTTTGTGATTTTTGTGTTCCTTTCTTTTTTTAAATCAGTACTACACTACTACAATACTCTTTTTAAAATTACTAATAGTTTTCCCTTTAGATATATTTCAATACATATTTTGTACAATACATTCTTAATATCTACTTCTGCGTAGTTTAATGATTCGGCCGGGATTTCATCACACTATAGTATTATACGCTTTGTTGAAGAATGTAAATTCCTTTGCTTTCTTACTCTGTTCATCTAACTCTTCTTTTTTTAGCTATTTTTATCTTCCTTTGTGTATCGTTTCACATGCGTTTGTATTGTTGTTCTTAAGTGCTGTTTTGATTTTAGATTCTAAGCGGAGCAATGAATGTATTGATTTTACAATGTTGTATGTGTTTTTTTTTGTGTCTGTGTACACGAGAACGTGTCGAAATAATGCTTCAATTTCAAACTATGGGGGTGGTTTCCGGTGGAAAAATGAATCTAGTTGGTGCATTAAGGAGGTCATTTTTTGAAATTCCCAATAATTTTCAAAAGCACCGGGAAAAACCAAAAAAAAAAATTAAGGAAAAACAGAAATTTTTATGCAAAACCAGTTTTCGACCAAATCGATTTTTTTATATGGTTGAAATTTAAAAACTTATCACTGTAAATACTTGAAATTTTCACCAAATTTTTATGTTTATGTTATAAACCTCACCTATATACAGTTAAATTTTCAAAAAATGTTGACTTTTTTGAGTTATTTGTAGACCACTGAAATTTTTAATTTTTTTGAGAAATTTTTTTTGAAGTGTCGATAAAAAAATTTTAGATGACCAAAAAATTGTGGAAATTTAATACAAGATTCCTTATGAGTTTTTCTTATTGTAGCTAAAGAAAATTGAAAATCGTTACCTAGTCAAAATTTTTTTTTATAAGCGTTTATAGTTCAAAGTTTTACGAAATCTGCTGAAAACGCGAAATTTGCAAGTGATTTTGAAATTGAAAAATCATAAAAAATTTTGTGTTTATAACTAAGGATTAAAAATACAACACAAGTTTTCCATAAGTATTCCTTCAAGTATTTATAGAGAAAACTCGAAGCATCATTATAAGAAAAATTTTAAGCGCGTTTGAATTTTAAATTTTTACGAAATCGCGTTACGATAACGATTTATCCTCAAACGTTTTTAAATATTTTTTATCACTCAAAAAGTATAAGTCATAGATACTTGAAAATTTCACGAGTTATTTAAATTGACATTTTCTTTACATGATTTACTTTTCAAAATATTTTGACTTTTTTTGACCTATTAATAGACAACTGAAATTTTAAATTTTTCTGAAAATATTTTTTTGAAGAGTCGATAAAATTTTTTTGGCCCAATCAAAATACTTGAAAATTCAATACAAAGTTACTTATAAGTTATTCTTATTGTTATTAAAAAATTATGAAAATACATAGATAGAATTTTTTTTATTAGCATTTGAAGTGCAAATATTGTCAAAAATTCGTCAAAATCATGAATATTTGCAAATTATTTTGTAGGTATAATTTATAAAAATTTTTGTATAAGTAGCTAAGAGTTGAAAATTTAATACAAGATTTGTCATAAGTTTAGCTTACATTAATTATAAAAAAAATTAAATTTTGGTGTATTCAGACCATTAAAACATAAACCACCTTTTACACTAACCACTGAAATTATATCCTAGGCTGACAAATCATCTCCGTTCAGAATCGTTTTTCGTATACAATGATACCTATCATTGGATTCAAATTTGACACTCCTATAATATATAATAATTATCCATACGGCACCTAATGTACAGCAGAGCGGTACCCACTTGCCCGCTTTTTTGTACTTTCTTCTTTCATTGATTACTTCAACTATTTTATCTGTTATCCGTGGGTTTCTGGTTTGTTTCTGTTAGGTTTCTATTGCTTTCTCTGTTTAGCTCTTTAGAATATTTTTAATATGATCCCATTTATTTTTTATTGTATGACTGTTATCGATTTTTCTGTTATCAAATTATTCATATCTTTAGAAAAATGGTACTGGACTTAAGGTGTAGAAATAATGTATTCTAAATGATGTACTACTAAAAAAAAGTAAGCGTTCATAGAAAAAGTCAACCAAAATACTAAGCAGTCTTACTCGTTGTTTATATTTTAAGCGTTGTGTTTTTAATTTTAATTTTTGCACGCAATTTGTTTTAGGATTAACTGTATACAGTACAGCTATCAGACATTTGACAAATACAAACGAGATATTTAATGTGACTATTATAATACAAAAAGGGTACTTTCCGTCTATTATAAATAAAACAGTTTAGTGCTGCTAAATAAATGCATAAATTGTTTATGTTTATAATAAATTGTTTAACGTCACAAGATATTATCGTATATGTGTGCTTTTGAAATAAATAATAACAATAAAAGTAAATATCCTTCCAAGGAAAATATTTTTAAATTATATTTCAACAAACAAATAAAATGTTATATAAAAAGTGAATTTCGTGTACAATGTAAAAGATTTAAATATATTTTTTTGAAACCAATAATTTATTTTTATTGAGTGAATGTAATAACGTATGGAAGGTTAGGTTGATATAGTTGATGTGTAGAATCACAAATGAATACCTATATTAGAATTAAATTGTTATTCATTATTTAGTTTACTTTACTCAAGCACAATATTTGATGAGTAATAACAAATGTTTATACAGTTATCCTTATAATAGATATATTTAATGGCACATAGCTATGCTTCGTTAGCTGTTGGTGGTGTTTTATTCTCAATAAAATAATATGATGCTCGGTACGGTAAGCAAATATGTGTTAGGTGCAATGTAACGAAAAATTTAATTAGTACCGTCTAGTAATCACATTACAAATTGCAATTATTGAGTAAGTAATTGCTTAAGAATATTATAATATTTTCTCTCGCTATTTCCATTAGTATAATATTTACTTGTTTATTATAAATATTATAAGTTAAGTATATTTAATGATTAATCATTAAATTTAAATTTAAAATCTTTAATATTTTTCTTAACAGTTTCTTAGGTATAATATCTACAATTTTATATTTGTACAAATTGTTTTTAGTTCATGTTTTATAAAGTGAAGTAGATGAAGTAGTAAAAGTAGTATTATGTGGCTTACTTAGTTTGAATAATGCAATATTTTGTATCTTACATACAACATTTATTAAAACATAATTTATTTATTTTTTTAAGTACCTATGTATTATGTGTTGCTTTTTTGCTCGAAAGTATACAATTTTAGTTTATGTTATACGTAATTTGATTCTATTATCAAACGTATTGTGTTTTTCCTTTCACAATTATATAATTGCTTATAAACGCTTATATAAATAGTTATAATACATAGCGTATATCTTTAGTCTCCAATAACAAATATAAAAAGAAAAATGATATAAAAGTCGATTCACTAACAATATTCTTCACTTTCGTGTTTTCCTATACCTCATTATGAATTTATTTCAATTTTAAATATCCATACTTAATGATCAATTTTTTAAATTGTATTTGTTGACAATACAATTTTCTTTTTATATTGTTAAACAAATTACCTTTTTGAAACTATTTATATATCTAATATCTAAATAAATATTTTAATGAGTAGTTTTGAGTTATTAGTAAATATTAATATGATTAAAGAATAATATTATAGACTTAAAACAGTTATAAAAAATTATAAAATAAATATAATAATTATTGGGTTTAATTGTATAATTTTTACCGGTGAATACTACTTGCATCTTAGATTTTATGCGATAAGTAAGTAGTGTCTGGATCAAAAGATGAAAACTGGTCATAGTCTATTTGCATTACAGTTACCCTTTATTGTAATAATGTAGCCTATTTGCTTCTCAAAAGTAAATACTACATAATCGATTATTTGATCGTATAAATATATTATGTCTTCTTGCAAAGTGTCAATTATGTGTCACAGTTAAATGAAAACAATTATAGAAAATCCACGATTCATAATGAAAAAAAAAAGGAATTTTGTAAATTAATTAATATTTTAATATTCATGAATATTACGCAGTTGTTTATTTTTTTACTTATGTTCTAAAAAATATATATTAAGATATTAGTTCAAGAAATATTAAAAACATAAAAAAGATATATTTATATATAGAGAGTATTTATATATTTAGAGCTTTATAATAGTTTGAATTTAAAATAAACGTTTTTCTTATAAAATTTAATGGTAATATAATATTTATTTAAATTATAAATTTATTTTTCTAATTAATTATTATTTTTTTAATTATTTTAATTTTAATTTATCATTTTTATGGTGTTAATGCTATTGATTAAGATATTATTAGAATAAAAAGCATTACATTTTGAGTGAAAAACTTCTCAAGCATTTGTAAGCTATACTTGAAAATTCACATTATTCATGAAGAAGGAGTTTAGAATTTACAAAAATATAGAGTTATAATATATTATTATATATAGCCAGTAGATTTTTGAAAATAAGTTGGAGTAATGGCTATCATAATTATATACCAGCATGTCATTTTGGATGATGATTATTTTTACAACATTTCATAGGTACACAAGTTATATAAATAGTATATTAAATGTATTATTTGTTGTTAACATGTATGTATATATTATAATTACATCGTATGATATACACACGCCACATACACCTCTATTCAAATACAAACATAGGTACCATATGTTAAATAATAGTATTAATCAAATAGACAATATGGCTAGTTGATAGTAATTTTGAGCTCAGCTGTGCATTGGCGCTACGTGTGCATATTTTATGATGGAAAGAAGAGTTGATATTATGGTAATTTTTTTAACCGTCGAATATATCTTTTTATTCCGATTTCTGTTCACGTAAAACACATTTGAATGGTTAAAACCAGTGTTTCTCAACCTATTAGGTAGCAATTTTTTTTTGATGGGTCACAAGTATATCATTATAAGATTTAAAGATTTAAATATTAAATTAAATAATTATACTAGAAGCTATTTAGTATAGTTTATCTATAATTTTTTCATAGATCATCCGGACCAAGAGGGACTAATAGTGATGTACCATATCAAAAATGATGGGAAACACTAGTCTTAAGCTATGTCCAAATGTTTACCAGTAGAGCTTATAATTTTATCTCGGAGAGTACCTACTTAAATATAAATATATATACACACATGAATTGAGTGGCGAGAGACACCTGTTGGGTAATCCACGACGCTGTCCCTTGCTCGTCCTTGTGGAGTTATAAAAACCAATTATACGAGATTATACACCTTCAAATATTTACAATGGCGATTATACCCTACTCTACACCGATATCGTTTTGTTACGTTTGTATTCGCACAACGTTGTTTATTTTTTCAGAAACATATTTTTAATTGATTTATATAACAATACCAAAAAAAAAAAATAAAAATATTTTAAAAATAAGAATATAAATATAAATATATTGATAATTAGAGACATATGAATAAGCAATTATGTGTACGGTTTTATAAGTATATTATAATATAACTGATTCATCGAACATAATACTCATCACCATTTTCTTCTATTTCAGAATTTATTAAAATTCTGGATTTTAAAATTTTTAAGCATGCATAATTAAGTCAATATTTTTAATACTTAGATTTTTTTATGCCATGTAAAGAGTTTACTGTGATGGTATACATTTCTATTTTCCAAATGGTAACTATATGTGCTGTTTGTTGTTAAGTATAAATTGTTAAGGAGATAATTTGTTTTTCAATGTTGATGAGTATAGATTTAAATTCCAAGTTCTTGAGTTATTCAACCATAAGAATTAAAAATAATAATTTATGATAAAAGGTTAAGTAGATATGGGAGCTATGATAATTTTAAAATAATAGTGCATAATTAATATTAGTTCGTTACAATTTATTTTATCTATAATCGTAGGTTTACGGTTCGTTATATCAGTAAGGCATATTCAAGTATGCCTGAAGTATAATAATATGATGGTAAGCACTGGGAAATCTCCAAACAAACAGACCTTTAGATAAATTCACTGTGAATGAATAATAGAGTTATGCAGCATTAAGCTTTGTTTAACGGCTTGACCGGTCTTGATTTATTCGACCAGCGGCAGATAAATCATATCCAATATTTATCGTTATAATTTTCATATTAACATGTTTTCTTGCACCTTTCTAATGAACATTAGTAGCCATCGTATCAATTTTCTGTCTGATGAATAGTGACTACATTAGTTAAGAGGTGTATTTATTTCGATAATTTTGTTTTAAGTAGTTGTTTCACAGATAGGTGTTAACTGTAATAATGATTAGTCTCGTGTAGTCTAGAACTAGCTCCATGAACCTCATACATACCCATGAATTGAGATCATCATATTCATTGTAATATTGCCTTAAATATAATAATAGATTTTTATAGATTTTCAGTTTAAATTGAAAAATAATTTATTATTATGTATGTATATTTTAGATTCCGATCGGAGCTGTAATTGTATTGGCATTATACCTAATGTTGTGTAATTTTTTTCATACATTTTATAGTGTAGAAAAAACTCTAATCATCAACATTGAGGAAAGTCAAAATGAAATAATCTTAAGAATGTATACTGAAAAGGGGAGACATTGTCTTTAAATTTGTTGCCTAAGAAGTAATAAATTTCTTATATTGTTATACTGACTATTTGATTACCAATTTATAGTTTAAAATAAATAATTGCACACAAATTTATAACAATTTATCCAAATTTATAATTATTTTGATTTTACTTATTAAAATAATAACTAATTGAACGGATGTGCCAGACAACAGTTCAATGTTTGATTGGTGACTTTCTCCAAATTTACTTATACATCTAGAATTAAGTGGTAAAAAACATTTTTTCCGCAGTGTAGGTATCTTTTATATATCTTGAAGCGGGTAAAAAAAAGAATCATATTTCATGAATATATCGTGCGTGTGCTATTGTGCTAAGATTAGGTATGAAAACGGTTTGGTTGGATTGATGACAAGCACGATCTCTGACGTAATGGGACGGCTGAAAAATTAGAGCCATGTGGGTGACAAAACCCTGTTTCTATCCACGGTCGTATTTTAACCCGAAATATTGCCCGAAGCACGAAGTTATTATCTTAATAAAGTATTAATGTTCGCGTTAAAAACGTTCTTGCGGGTCAGTGCGTACGGGTTTATTCGCCAGCGTATTCTGGCGGATAAGACCTCTTTCGGGCCCTTCCATTATTCATTGATTCGTTTACATATTATTCGTCCAAGTGAATACGGAAATTGATTGCGTCAGTGTCAGTGTTTTATGTACAATGAAAATACAATTTTAACACGGACATTGCGAATTATTTTGTTTGAAAGACAAATGTTCGATAAGTCTATTTATTATTGGACGTAGCATATCACCATTATTTGAAGACTGCGTTACGCATGTATACTGTATACCGCAAGCGTTCTCCAACTCAGTAGTAAGGGAACGCATCAGTTAATGTTATTCACTAAAAAGATTATTTTATAACATTATTACAATAGCAATACTGCCATTATTATTACTTAGATGCGGTGTTTTATTTTTTTTTACTTGAAAATTATAAGTAAAAAACAAGTTGGCTGCCATGAGTATCATATTTGATGCTCAGCCCTTTTTCCTCCATTGCCACACAATAATACCAGTTTTTCATCCATGTTGCCATGACATTTTTTTTGATATACTAATGATATATTTGTACTTTCTGATATAAAATTGATAGTAGAATCTAACTATGATAACCGTCTGTGGATTTAATGTGAGATCCAAATATGATGCTCATGGCCCATAGTGTCGAATTCATAATATTTTTTTAATGAGCATCATGATATGGGCTTACACTTATCATGTAAAATACGTTATAACGAATCTAATAATAAAACTCTCCCAAACATAAATAATATAATAAGATTATTCTGTGATAATATTATGAACACATACTATTTTTTTAAAAATTAAACAATAATAGAAATTTGATTTATTTTAATTTAAATATATGAAATAATACCGGTCATAAGTCCCAATGCTACAAGTAGTTATATATTTAGATTT